>OVBI01000666.1:0-59561 GCA_900406495.1 Sisymbrium altissimum
TTTTTAAATATATCATAATATCATTTTTAGTTTCATTATTGCAGATTGTAAATATTTTTTATATATTTTGAACTTATGAACATAAATCATTTTTACATAAATACTCAATATATATAATTAAAATCTATTATAGTGTGATAAACAAATTCATTTTCATTACTTAAGGTTTGTATATGTCATTTTTATTAGTAGATTCATTTAAATTCTTTAAGTTTCTAAGAACATCATTATTTTCCAAAGAAAAACCTAAAAAATATTATGGACTAAATGCATTTTTCTATAAATTAATAAATATTAATTTATCGATTAATTAATAACTCTATAAATTAATAAAATTTTATGGTCCAACATTATTAATTTATAAAGGTTTTACTGTATATAGTTTTGAAATCAATTTGCGGTTCGCCAAGTAAACTCCAAATTTATTTATTTTTCCTTTCGGCAAATATCATTCATATTCAAGCTAAAATAAGCCAAGCTAAAACCAACTAAACCGAATTGAACAGAATCAAACTAATTTTTAGGTAAATTTTTATCAAAACGGAGTACTGTTGTGAAGTAAACCGAAGTGTCAAAGAAAAATCAATAACAAATTAGTTCATCTAGTGGCCAGTGAGGTCCAAGAAACAAATGCTAAGAGGTGGGTGATTTGTCAATTCTATCGTTGCTTTTGTGATTTAACAATTTTTCACTTCTTGTGACTTTTCAAAATTTTACAACCTGTGATTTTTCTTTGTCGGAAAGTGAATCCATTATCAATGCAGTATGCGCCACCACTGATTGGTCCACATATATTTTCTTCCAAAAAAAACGAATTTTGTTTCGCCATAAGAGTGCCGTGTGACTCTAAACCATATCATCAACATCATTTTCCAATTACACATTCTTCTTATCATTCTTGCAACAAAGCTCACAAAGCCTTGAAAAAAAACCATGGAAAAGCAAAATGCAATAGTCCTGTATCCATCACCCCCAATAGGTCACTTAGTGTCCATGGTTGAGTTAGGCAAACTCATCCTCTCCCAAAACCCATCTCTCTCAATCCACATCATCTTAGTTCCACCGCCTTATCAGCCGGAATCAACAGCCACTTACATCTCCTCCGTCTCATCCGCCTTCCCTTTAATTACCTTCCACCGCCTCCCAACCGTCACACCGTACTCCTCAACAACCTCACGAAACCACCACGAGTCACTCCTCCTAGAAATCATCTGTTTCAGCAACCCAAATGTCCACCGGACTCTGTTCTCCATCTCCCAAACATTCAACCTCTGTGCCATGATCATTGACTTCTTCTGCACCGCCGTGCTAGACATCACCGCTGATTTCACTTTCCCGGTCTACTACTTCTTCACCTCTGGAGCCGCCTGTCTCGCCTCCTTCTTCCATCTCCCAACTCTCCACGAAACAACCGCCGGAAAAAACCTCAAAGACGTCCACACGCTACTCAGCATGCCCGGCGTTCCTCCGATCAAAGGCTCCGATATGCCTAAAGCACTTCTCGACCGCAATGATGAGATTTACGATGCTTTTATAATGTTCTCTAAGCAGCTCTCGAACTCTTCGGGGATCATTATCAACACGTTTGAGGCATTAGAGAAGAGAGCCATCAAGGCCATAACAGAGGAGCTCTGTTTTCCCAATATTTATCCAATTGGACCGCTCATCGTTAACGGAAGAACCGGAGATAAGAATGGTGAGAACGCAGATTCTTGTTTGAACTGGCTCGATTCGCAGCCGGAACAGAGTGTTGTGTTCCTTTGTTTCGGGAGCTTGGGGTTGTTCTCACAAGAACAGCTCAAGGAGATAGCTATTGGTTTAGAGAGAAGTGAACAGAGGTTCTTGTGGGTTGTCCGTAATCCACCTGAGTTACAAAACCAAACAGAACCGGACTTGAAATCTCTCTTACCCGAAGGATTTTTAGACCGAACCGGAAACAAGGGAATGGTCGTCAAATCATGGGCTCCGCAAGTTCCGGTTCTCAATCATAAAGCAATCGGCGGATTCGTCACACACTGCGGCTGGAATTCCATTCTTGAAGCTGTTTACGCGGGTAAATTAAAGCAATACGCATTTTAATTAACATATATAGAATGATACAGTGTGGTTTAATTCAATTGGTATAATTAAAATAGGCGTACCGATGGTGGCTTGGCCGTTATACGCTGAGCAGAGGTTTAACAGAGTGGTGATTGTGGATGAGATCAAGATTGCGATTTCGATGAATGAATCGGAGACAGGTCTCGTGAGTTCGATGGAGGTGGAGAAACGAGTCCGAGAGATAGTGGAGGAGGGTCCGGTTAGGGAGACAACTAAGGCCATGAAGAATGCTGCCGAATCAGCCTTGGTCGAAACCGGTTCGTCTCGTACCGCGTTGACTGTTTTACTCCAGTCGTGGAGCCCAATACGACCTTAAAACTTGTCCATTAAGGTATAAAATTAAAGTTACCGCGTCAGGAAATAAATACTTGTGGCTCATTCGGTCAAGTTCTTAGAAAGCAATTGGTGCAAAATAATGTGAAAGGGGAGTGATTTGAGAAGACTGTAACCGATTGATACGTGTCAAAAGATCTAATAAAAAATCAACGGTTACGATTGAGTTGTATATATGGAGCGGAATCTTCTACTGTCCACTGGATACACATCTGTAATTTAATTATCTCGATAATATAGCTTCCGTTACATTATTTTACGCGTAGATATATATATTTATTCAACCTAACATTCCATTTTAAACGGAAACAACAACTTCTATCTCCTTCTTTATCTCTCTCTTTACCATGGCGAATCTAACCTTAGAGCTCAACATCTACTCTGCAAAAGATCTGGAAAATGTCAACCTTATCACCAAGATGGACGTTTACGCTGTCGTTTGGATCAACGGCGATGATTCTCAGAAGAATCACAAGGAGAAAACCGCTGTTGATCGAACAGGAGAATCTGAGATTACTTGGAATCACGCCGTCAAGTTTTCCGTCGATGAAAGGTTAGCCCGTGAAGGCCGTTTGACGCTCGTAGTGAAACTGGTCTGCGATCGGATCTTCGGCGGGAAAGATCTCGGAGAAGTCCAAGTCCCGGTTCTTGAGCTTCTCAATTCATCGCCGTCATTTAACGGCGACGGCCAAGGGATGAGATTCGTGACGTATCAGGTGAGAACTCCGTGTGGGAAAGGTCAAGGTTCGTTGAACTTCTCTTACCGGTTCGATATGCCGTCGTTTAAACCGGATGATGTACCAGCTTCACCGGTTCAAACCAATCAGATTGATGCATCGCCGACGACTTATCCTCCCACGTCTGAAGCAGGTTTCTATCCACCACTAACGTCGATTGTATATCCACCGTTGTCTCAGCCGCAAGAGTACTCCGCACCGTCTTACACGTACCCGTACCCGCACCAGTACGATTCTCCTTACCCGGGACAGTCGGTAGCCGCTTATCCACCGTCTTCCTCCTCGGGATCAAATATATATCCTCCTCCGCCGCCGACGTACGGTACTTCACCGCCGCGTCATCACAATGTATATCCGCCGCATCATTCCAGTATCTATCCTCCGCCGTCGTCTTACGGTGCTGCTCCGCCGCATCTGTATCCGCCTCCTCCTGACAAACCCGGTCATTACTATCACCAAGTGCAACCGTCACAGTCGTTTCACGGGTATGCGCTGCCGTCTCCTCAGAGTCAGCATGGGTACTGTTATCCGCCGTCGTCGTCGGGATACGGTTACGGTTGTCCCCCGACGCAAGTGCCGCCGAAGAAGAATAATAAACCAGGGATTGGGCTTGGAGTGGGAGCTGGGCTTTTAGGAGGAGCATTGGGTGGGCTTTTACTCGGCGATTTAGTGTCCGACATTGGCTTTGATTTTTAAATTCATTTTTCTGTTTTTTTTTTTGTTTGTTTTGCATGCCCTTTCTCTTGTTGATGTTTGAATGATCCCATCCGCATTTATATGACATCAAATGTTGCTCTTGTAGTGCGAATCTTTACCTTAGATAAGCGGGGAAAAGAAAACAAAAGAAGACAGTAATACTATTTGATTCGTATTACACTTCTTCCTTAAATTTCAAACTGAATGCGTGTTTTAGCCTTTTAGGCATTTGTGAGCTGTGTGTATATTTTGAGAATAACTCTTATATCTTTAGTAGAGAATGATCTAACCGGTGAATATCATGCTTTTGAAGTAGGAGGCTCAAATCTTCAGATTGATATTTTTGCTTGAATTTCCACAGCTCATTATGGTCAGTGCAAGTTTTACTCTATTAAGTAAGTGGAAAAAGAATTTGGTTAATTATAATATTCTGTCGACTGTGCAAAGTATTTTGGTATAAGTTTGATTTATGTCAACTAAACAATTAAATTAAAATTTAATACAATTAAATATGTTCCAAAATAGGGATTAAAGTAGGGACATATGTATAAACTTTAGACCAAGATTCAAGTACAATATCTATTTTAATTTTTTTTAATTCATCTCCCTTCACGATATAGATGAAAGCCTTTCCAAATTGATCGCCTGAACACACTACGAGCCTCTTATCATTATTGTTGTCAATAAAATAACATGGTTTAAAGGTAAACTGATAATTTACGTGATATAATCTTGGAAAATTGGGTATAGTGACGGTCATGAAATTTACCCACACCACATGCTCTTCATCCACATTCTTAACCTTCTCTTTTGTCACCCAAACCACAATTTCATGAGTTGTATGACATTGCTCTAATACTGAAAGTCGATCTCTCTTGAAAACTGCGAGAACTCTAGTATTCTCTCGAACATTTTTACATGGTAAGCGACATAACGTAACAAATATCTCCTTATCAAAAGTGAAGCGCCGGATGGAATACCAACAAGAATCGTTGAAAGTAAAAGTAATGCAATACAAAGTTCCATTCAAAGATACCGAATTGTCTAAGCTATCTATGCCACGGAACTCCTCAAAAACATCATCAAATTTAAGAACTTTCCATGTATTAGATGCAATTTCATACATACTAACACTGGTGTCAGGTCTGGCAGCCCAATCAAGAACATACCTAAGGATCTTATAACCATTGCTATTAATATCGTATCCCATCGCATATTCTCTGTGAAGAAATTTTCCGAAGTCTAACCATTTAGTCTGTCTCAACCAAGGGTTCCAAACAGCCACCCCTTGCTTTGTTGTATAAAGCAAGAATCCATAGCAATAAACAATATTTTTAGTTAACATAAAATTCGGATCTGCATAGTCAAGGATTAGCTTGTGTATCTCTATCGATGGATCGTTTCCATCAAGATTGTCGATGCATACTGAATAAATCTGAGAACCTGTGCTTAAAATGAATTGTGAACGGGAATGAGACAAGTGGTTGTTGATAAACCTCTTGTCATTGAAAAGAGCATGCCATCGTTTGCAAACAATTTTGAACCGGACAAGAGATGATGGTGGAACACGAGAGAGAATCTCTTCCTCCAATTCCAACGGAAGTTTTTCCGACTCCATTACGCTTTTTCAGTTTGGACAGTCTATAAAATAAAAAAAAAATTAACATCACAATAAGTTTAAAGTTGTATGTACGCCGGAAAGATATATACGTTTAAGTTTATTTTAACTAAAAGAAGAAAAAAAGAGATGTATAAGATTATTTAACTATACCCTGATATCTCCAAAAAATAAAAGAAAATAATACAATGAAGTATCTTATGCTATATGCAAAAAAAAAGGAGAGTATGTTATGCTTAAGTGGATGTTCCACCATCTACAGTATATATATTTTCAAAGAAGAAAATTGGACATGTGTTTTTTGCTTCTACAGAGTAGTATATATCATAATTATACATATATTTGTAATTAAAATATAAAATTTCAAATCAAGACATAATTATAATATAAAATTATTTCAATGTAACTTTTTAAAAACATATTCAAATTTTATATAAAGAATCTGTATATACATCTCAATCTTTAATATTTTTAATTTAGTTGTGTATAACCATAGAAGTAAATAAAAACATTAGCTTGAAATGAAATGAAAATTATGTCTATTAGTTTAGAGTTAAAAATATAGATATATGATTTTCATCATAAATTATCCATTTATAAACATTTAGATGTTGAGGTGGCAACACCAAAAAAGAAAAAAAAAGTACTATATATATATACAGAAATTGTAAATCTTCATATCTAATTTACATCAATATTAAAAAAATTCAGAGAAATTTTATGAACTGTCACCTTATATGTATGTTTTAAAAAAATGCCACAACTTGTAGTAAAAAAGAAAAAAAAAAGACACAAAATGTTTAAGAAGATATGTGAAATTATTTATGAAGGGTGATTATAAATCTTAAAACATTAATTTATTAAAATTCTAAATACATTAATTTATTGAACTTTTGCTTTTTGAGTAACTTAAAAATTGCTGCATTTCTAAAAATAAAACACCAAATTTCGTAATTTCCTTAGTTTTTTAGTTCCTTATTTCCTTATCATTTCCTTAATTCAGTTGTTATAAGATAGCTAAAACTATAAATGTGGTTTGATTTGATATTTGATATTTTAATTACACAAATCTGTGTATAATTATGAAATAAATTACTCTGTAGAAGCTAAAACTCTATGTGTCAACTTAACAATAGATGAAAAATCTACTGATGACAAAAACAAAAAAAAGCTAAAAACACACTTCCTACTTTTTTTTCCAAAAATAATATATGGTGGATCACATCCACTTTAGCATTAGATACTTCATTATATTATTTTCTTCTCCCAGATAACATATATAGCGGTACAGTCAGGTAAACTGATATTTCTTTTTGGTTATAGTAAACTTTAATCTTATTGTGATGTTGTTTTTATTTTATAGACTGTCTAAATTTAATCTTATTTGATATTGTTTTTATCTTATAGACTGTCACTATCCAAATTTAAGAAAACATAATAGAGCCGGAGAAACTTCTGTGGGAGTTAGAGGAAGAGATTCTCTCTCGTATTCTACCATCATCTCTTGTCCGATTTAGAACCGTTTGCAAACAATGGCATGCTCTTTTCAATGACAAGAAGTTTATTAACAACCACTTGTCTCATTCCCGTTCACAATTCATTTTATGCAAAGGTTCTCAGATTTATTCGGTATGCATCGACAATCTCGATAGAAACGATCCATCAATATAGATACGCAAGCTAATCCTTGACTTTCTCGATTCGAATTTTATGTTACCTAAAAATATTGGTTATTGCTATGGATTCTTACTTTGTACAACAAAGTAAGGGGTGGCTGTTTGGAACCCTTGGTTGAGACATACTAGATGGTTATACTATGGGAAATTTGTTCACAGAGAATATGCCATGGATATGATATTAATAGCAATGATTATAAGATCTTTAGGTATGTTCTTGATTGGCCTGGCAGACCTTACCCCGACGTTAATATATATGAAATTGCATCTAATACATGGAAAGTTCTTAAATTTGATGATGTTTTTGAAGATTTCCGTGGCATAAATAGTTTAGACAATTCGATATCTTTGAATGGAACTTTGTATTGCATTACTTTTACTTTCACCGACTCTTTTTGGTATTCCATATGGCGCTTCACTTTTGCTAAGAATAGATTTTATACGTTAAGTCACTTACCGTGTATAAATGTTCGAGAGAATATTAGAATCCTCACAGTTTTCAAGAGAGATCGACTTTTAGTATTAGAGTAATGTCATACAACTTATGAAATAGTGGTTTGGGTGACAAAGGAGAAGTTGAAGAATGTGGATGAAGAGCCATATGTGGTGTGATTAAATTTCATGACGGTCATTATACCTAATTTTCCAAAATTATATCACAAAATTTATCAGTTTACTTTTAAACCATGTTATTTTATTGACAATAATAATGATATGAGATTCGTAGTGTGTTTTGGTGACCGATTTGGATAGGTTTTCATTTATACTGTGAAGTAAAATGAATTGAAAAAAATTAAAATAAAAATTATGCTTGAATCTTGGTCTAATGTTTATGTGTATGTACCTACTTTAGTCTTTATTTTAGGACAGCTTTAATTGTATCAAATTTTAATTGAATAGTTTAGTTAGATACTCTTTCTTCGCAGCCAGCAATCATGCATTTATATACTTGCTAATAATTAGTATGTTCTATCTCGCATATTGTAGAGTTTTGTTAAAGTTTGTTTATGGTTTTTGAAATCATAACTTTAGTTGATGTATTTCTAACAAACTTTTATTTTATTTATTTAATACAGACGATGAGAGAGTAGTTAGTATAGAGTATAGACTGAAATAGAGTGTACAACTGAACTGATAATAGTACCCTAAAAATGCAAAAGCACTGCAAATTAATAGTTAGTGGCTTAGTGCATAAAATAATTAATTGATTTAGACAATGTTAAGTAAGGTTTTAAAATGTAGATTATTTTTCTCGGTGAAATTCTGGGAAGAGAGCATCATTGGTACCACTATCCTCTTCTCTATCTTCTTTTCTTCTTTCCTGATATGACATTCATCTCACGAGTTGTTTTGTTCCTTTTCTCCTGAGTCGGCTGCTTTTAATTGGATGCTTTGTAATCTTAAATCATAGCCGTCTCCTTATCTCGTCTCTATTCACTCTTACGGTTGTGATTAAAGGCCGAAATTTAAACCTTATCGTACGATCTTAAGATCTTGTGCAAGTGCTACATGTGTCCACTGTCTACTTTGTCTGCGCGGATCTAGTAATTGTTTTTTCTTTTCTTTTTTGCTGTATTTTTCCACTTTGAACTATTGACGGTGAGATAAGGAAGTGCGGTTATTTTTAAACCGGAGGAGGTTAACCGTGGTTAAGGTTTGTCTGACAGTGAGGGAAGAAAGTCACGGAGTTGGGTAAAACGGAGACAAGATATGACTAGTGACACACTCCTTCTTTCTATTACCAAATACCCTTCCTTACTTGACCGGAACTCTTCACTCTCGATTTTTCTTCGTTTGGCTTTTCCGTAATATCGTTGTCACACGTGGGAGAGACATGTACATTCCGTTTCCCCTCCTGAAAAAAAAAAAAAAACAAATAAATAAGCTTTAGCTTTGAAGCATGTTCATAACTTCGCAGCAAAATTATGTACAATTCTTTTTATAAAAGGATCAAATACACCAATGCTCTCTTAAAGTCTTTTTTAGTTGCTTTTAAAGAATGTTAATTTTGTGAATTACGATGTTATTTATATATATTGAGAAAATTAACAAGGATTAGGAGACAAACAGTTGACTGTTTACTTGGTTGGGGAAGCAATTTAAATATACAATCGCAATCCACACGTACGCATTGTTTTAACTTTTGACAAAATTATTGATTAGCTACCTAACAAATTGACATTTTTCTTATTGTGTGTCAAGTTCAATAAACAATCACCTATATTTTCATTGAGACGACATGCAGATTCGTATGTACACCCATTTCTTGAATTCTTTCAGTTAATTTCCCCATGCGATTCATTTATTATCTGATGAACAGAAAAAAAAGAAAGCAAATTTATGTATATATGTAGATAGTTTAATACTATATTAAAGTTTCATAATACCATGACTACCCATAAAAAAATGTGTTTGAAAGCATAGGGATATGTGTCTTATGGACAGTGGATAAGAGAGTGGTCCTTAACAGACCAAAAATTATGGGATCTTCCCTAGTTCCTCTCTTGTTATCATATTTTAATTGTTATTTTTTTGGTCAAGTTGTTTATTGGACTTACGCATTCAATTGTTTCTTTAATTCGTAATACTACTACTTGTTGGAAACAGAAAAGCACGCTTTGCTTCTTTCACTAAATAATTAGCGATATTTGAGGCAGAAAAAAGGATAAGATTGCGTGTGTTTTACTCCAAAAATATCTCATTAAGTCTACATCCCTTTTCTTCACTGTTTTTTTTTTCCATGTCAAGAAAAGTTACTATTTTCTTTTTGTGGACTATATGTAAATTGTTATGGTTTTTTACTTCATCCTTTGGGGCTTATAGGAATAAGAGTGGAGTCACTCTCTTGCTTTCCCTTTTTCTGGGCTTTTGGTTGAATAATCGGCTCTTCTTCATACAAATCCAACTTCTCTTTTCTCTATATTCTTATTTTTTTCCTCTTATCGATCCCTTTCAGAATCTTGAGAGAGAGAGAACAAATTGAAAAAAAAAGAAGTCTGTGTGAGAGAGAACCCCCACCAAAGCGTGCACGAGAGAGAAAAAAGGAGCCAAGAAAGAAAGAAAAAATAAAATAAAGCAAAGCTTTGATTTGTATAAAATCCCACCACTTGTCTTACCATACCTTCATTACATCTCTCTTTCTCTCTCTCTCCCCCTCTCTCTCGCTCTCAGCTTTGTGAGTTTGTTTCTTTTCTAGGGGTTTGTTTCTCAGGTTTTTTTTTTTCCCTTAAAAGGGTTCTTAGGGTTTGGTGAATCTCTGTCGTACGTCTCACCTTGTAAGGAAGCTTTAAAGAAAAAAACTCTTCGAACTTTTTGTAGTAAATTATCGTTTTCTCAAGCTTTCATATCTTTGTAAGCGAGATAAGGACTCTTCTTGCGTTGTAAGAAAATATTCAATGGAAGGTTGTCCAAGAAAGAGAGAAATATGTCCTAAACTCCTTGATTTGATTCCTCAAGGAAGAGAATGGTACCATGAAGAGAAGAACAACACAGATCAAGAAAAGAAACTTGAGCTGAGGCTTGGACCACCCGGTGGTGATGAAGAAGATCGTTCGGCGATGAAGAAGATGAACATAGAGACAAGAAACAACATCAAGAAGGAAGCAGAAGACAAATCTATCTTCAAAGTCAGCGGAAACCATTTCTCTCCTTCCAACAAAAACACTTATGCTCCTAACATCTCTCAGAAAAGGTATAATCCTTTGTTCCTCACTGTTAAAAAATTTTCTTACTTTTAACAAAAGGATATTCTCTAGACATCAGGGACCCATCCTCTGAAATCTTTGTTTTCTTCTTTCTTTTTTTACCCTCACCTGATAAATTTCCAATAGTTACTGTCTGCTCTGTTCTGTTTGGCTCTGCTTTGTTTTTGGTATGGTGTTAACGTAATTCTTTTTTAATGTATGGTTTAAAAGAACTGCTCCTGGTCCAGTGGTGGGTTGGCCTCCGGTTCGTTCGTTCAGAAAGAATCTAGCGAGCACGAGTACTTCAAAGCTCGGCAACGAATCTTCCCATGGAGGTCAAATCAACAAGAGTGGTGATGGAGAGAAGCAAGTCGAACCTAAGAGGGAAGGAATGTTTGTAAAGATCAACATGGACAGTGTTCCAATTGGTCGGAAAGTCGACCTCAATGCTTACAATAGCTATGAACAGCTCTCTTTTGCCGTTGACAAACTCTTCAGAGGTCTACTCGCAGGTAAAAATCTCAGTTTCAAATCATTGTTTATTAATGTTCTGAGAGAATGATTCTTGTTTTATTGAGTTGTGTTTTTGTTTATGTTGTTTATCAGCTCAAAGAGATACCTCTGGTGGTGAAGGAGAGGAGAAACCGATCATTGGTTTATTGGATGGTAAAGGAGAATTTACTTTAACTTATGAAGACAATGAAGGGGACAAGATGCTTGTTGGGGATGTTCCTTGGCAGTAAGAATCTTTCCACTTTTTCTTCTCTGGATCTGATTCAGTGTTTTGCAGAATCAGATTCTTAAATATCATATAACAACAAAAAGTATAAAGCAGCGCTCTTTTTAATGTTCTTTTCAAATTGATTATCCTTTACGAAAAGAATGGATACTAACTAATCTTATACCCGTGTTCTAAATCCAGTATGTTCGTTTCATCTGTGAAGAGACTGCGTGTGATTAAAAGCTCTGAGATTTCTTCTGCCTTGAGATGTAAGCTTCTATGTTACGTATTGTGTTAGTTTTATGTTAACATGTTTTATAGAGTCGTAACTAAAAAAGTTTTCCTCTGTATCTGCAGTTGGATGCAGTAAGCAGGAAAAGATGAGGAACTGATGAGGCTTTTAGAAACTTCTGTCTGTATCCAAGGCTCTCTCAGTTTTAAATTTGTACATCAGGTTTTTGTTATATATAATCATTGGTTTTGTCCAGAGAGACATTTGATCTGATCTGATATAATCTTCTCATGTCCTTTGGACACTCAACTATGAGATTACGGAAGCGATCTGTCTGTAAAAAGCATTTAATTTACAAATGCTTTTAGGAAGATACTTAGAATATAATAATCATATCATGTCTACATAACTCTTTCGGAAAAAGAAACGAAATTTTTATTCCCTGTAAAAGCTCTTTTAACTTTCGTTCCAACTTTAGCGATAACTTTAATCATGTAAAAAAGCTGAGAATGAAAGGCCATTATTGATTTTTTTTTTTTTTCTGTATTTGAAATCGTAGTCTGTACATAAGATTAAAAGTTAAAAACCCATAAAGACTTTTCAGAATGATCAGTCCATATCGATAATTTTGGTGGCTACCATCTCTTTTGTTATGGTGCAGAATTTAGCAGCTTTTTTTGTTCTCACTATATATATACACACTGTATGTACGTAACAATTATGCATTATCGATATCACCCATTCGACAGTTTCGGTGGACCGACTGAAAGATCACAGAAACATTGTTTAATTTAGCACATTGTTTTCGTGATAAATATTTTACTTATACTTCAATAAAAAGTTGGCCGACGTAGAATCATCTCAAATTAAGTACAACTTCGACTACGAGATAAAACTTTGAGCTAGCACAACCGAATTACTTATAACAAAGTAGTAGACAAAATTATAAAGTTATAAGCTTTTAGTAACCTTATTAATAAATAAAGGTATTCAAATATCTCGTCGTGGCTGTGCTATTTAACCATATACAGCTGCATGTAACCATTGAAAACCACTAAAAACTATCCGAAGTAGTAAGAGTTTGAAATTCATTACGTGATTAATTCTTTGATTCGAAGAGATTATAAATCTAAGGCGTGAAATTTTTTTTAACTAAAAAATTAGATTACATAATTTGAAGTTTTTCTAGGTTCGATCATAAAAATATGTAGAATTTAAGTTTATGGCGCTGTATTTAAGAAATCTTAATTTATTCCCTATTCATAACTTTATTCTTTTACAAACATATATAACACACTTATTACTTTGGAACCGCGGTTTCAAAAAGATGAAACTTTAATTTAAAAATATACGTATTGTAATTTGTTTATGTCATAAAATGTTTATTATTTTAAAAAATTAGAAACACATATGGCCAGGTCCGTCATTTCTTCTGTTCGAAATTCTCGCTACACTATTTTCATCGTTTGGGGGCCAATATATATAATTTCATTTTTTAATCCAACTTGGAAGACCAACGAGATGACCCCGATTAAATATTTAAAGCAGTCATTTTCGTGAATGAGTTAGAATTTGTGGTAGGGGGATTTAGGGGAAATACGGAATGAGTCATGAAAAACAAATACGATAGAAACATTGAATTAGAACAGTCATTTTCGTCGAGACATGCCTAACTCAAAGCAATTATGGACTTGTTACTCTTTTTTCAAATAAAGGGTATGGTCATTTATTAATATGTCCATGATTGTGATGCTACGAAGCGAAGCGAAGAAATTGAACTTTAAACACATGTTATAAACTCATAGCTGATAGAATAAATAAATTATATACAGTATGTAATAGAAATATATTTTCTTATGACCAATAAAATGTTTAGAGCGTAAAACAAAGAAGAAACTCCAGAAGTACTTTTAGAACGTTAAACAAAACAGGAACAAATTAAGGCGTATACCGTTTTTTAAGTTTTTTTTTTAATGATTTGTATGAATGAATTTACAACCCACAAGTGTGTACTGCGAATGTAATGGAAAAGAAACTTCTCACATTTCATATTTTGTATAATTGTACCGGTATTGTATTTTGGGACTTGTGTAAGATGTTTATAGGGTTTGTAAAATTCATTCACACAAATCATACTAGAAGTCTAGAAGAATAAGACATTACCTATAATACAAAATTATAAGTGCGGAAAATAAACAATAAAAAGGGTGGCAATTAACAATCTAATAATTGGTTATCAGTAGTACCGGTTTAGTTTCATCACTGAATTTATCCATCGTGATTCGTGTGTACGTCGACTATCAAGGCCCGAAAAAATCGGCACATACATTGAATAGCGTTTTTGAGTTTCTCTATCAAACTGTGTGCCGTTTTAGTCTTAAATGGGCCTTGCAAGTTTAAAGATTTCTGTCCATGCTGGGTCGACACACTCTGCAAACAACCACACACATTTTAAGTACTTTGAATCTACAATGCAACGAATAGTCTCTTTAATAATTCTCTTCGTCAAAAATTAAAATGCCTAAGGAGAGACTTGAATTACGAGATTTGATAGTATATAATAAATTATTATTTTTATAATGTTTATAAATATTAATGCTTCTCCCATTGGCAACACCTAAAACGCTGTATATACAATGGAAAATTTCTCCGACATAATCTTTAAACATAGAGAACACTAACGAATATATCTTGAAAAACAGTAGAAAGATTTGGCCCACATTAAGAAAAGCGGTAAAAGATTCTTCGATATATTTCATCTGTTACACTAGTGTCATGATTACCTTATCTGCAATATGAAAAAGATATATGTATATATACGTATATGTGTATTGTAGTGATAAGGAGGTTAGTTATTCCTGGACCAGCTCTCGAACTACTGGCGCAACAAACGTTTCAATACACATCATTAATCCCGATTAATGATTAATTTTGTTGTGGACAGTCAAGTCAGATGGATTGAAATAAGAAATTCGTTGTTGATCGTATACATTTATATTCTTCTCCATACGAGTTTTGCAAAAAAAATTCTCTCAATTAGACATACTAGTTACTTAAAATAACATGAATAGATGAGTTATTAAGAATGGGAACTCAAAGGCAGTGATCATGGGTTTTGTGACCAAGAGACAAGATTCTCCAATATATAAAGAATTCATCAAGTGGAGGCGCCCATAACTGTTGAATATGTGTATTATTTGTTTCTAAAGAATAATGAAACTGAGGGTTGAATCCTTCTCCAATGTCTATCCCACTTGAATATCCCTTTGTACAATAATGTCACAATATTTATTTAAAACGTGTATATGAAAAACGGAATGATGTGTGTGAGAAAAAAGACTCAATCGAATCGACGATTTCTCTGGACAGAAAACAATCCAAATTAGAAAGTCTGGAACCTTAATAAAAATGGATAAATTAATATTATTATATATGTGATTGTTTGTATATGACACGGTCGTTGTATGAAAAGGGTGATATATTCATGTTATACCTTTGGATAATACAACAGCAAAAAGCCAAAACAAAAGAACAAGGATACGGAGATCAGTCTTTCAACAAGGAAGTTTATACAGTAGTTCTTCATTTTACTATTTGAGAAAGCTTTTTGTTCTATTGACTGGAATAGAAGTTTTTATTAAAATGTGTGAAACGTACCGCTACTATGATTGCTCTAAGCAATAAGACAATGAGGAGTGATTTATCTTGACACTCACGAGTCAAATGAAACAAATCAGATCTATATCTTCTTCATTTCTAGAAGTGATTTTAAAAAGAATCGATATTGGCCTAAACTAAAGCCTAATGTGTACGTACGTATAAACAGAAAATATTATACGGAGAAAGAGAGTAAAAAATGATTATTTTCAAGTTGTAATGGACCTATCGGATTACTTGTGTGCTCATATTGTATATGTATAATCATTGAGTTATATGAAAAATGTTTTTGCGAGTAAATGGTCTCCAAGCAATCGAGTGTTTCTAGAAACATCATTTTGACATATTATAGGTTAAGACTTTCGCTTCACCGGTTAAACATTCATAAGTTTTCTCTATGCTCCTTTATGTGTCTGTATATTTATTTTATAAGTAGAAATATGGTTAACGAAGGGTAGTATTGTAAATCTAAGCGAACAAGAGGGAAGTTTATGAAAAAGAGACAAGACATATGTCTTCTTATTGTTGTATCTACTTCTTCAGAACGAAGCAAGAGACAAACTGAGTATATTGGATTTGGTAAGGAAGAGGAAGAAGCAGCAGAAGCAGAGGTTCTTGAGAGATGGCCTGAAGAAGATAACTTTAAGGAGTGCCAATGTCATAAAAGGGGTCCTATGGCACACAGGGTTAAGTCAGGCAGAAGAAATTAAAACAAAAGGTAAATATTTATATATAAAGCTAAATTTCAAATGATTTAATGTTAACTAGGATGTTGATCTGGATAGGTTCTTGTAATTTATGTATTAGCATAAATATGAAGCTTGGAGCTCACGTCGGTTATGTTCTTAAATGTATACAATAATATTCGCTCTCTATGAATTTGCAACATTAATGTTCTTAACAATCCAATTCAACCCATATTGTTATGCAGTGTTTCAGGCAAGGGCATTGATTAGTTCATTTTTACGTTTGTTGGATAACTTGGATTGATCTATCATGTTCGACTTCGAACGTGTGTACGAATTTTTTTATTGAAGTTTGTTTACATCTAGCCAAAATAATGAAACTAGATTTTTGTAAAGAAGTAGAAAAATTCGGCTGCTAGATTGGTTGACTGTTAGTGAGCTGAACCACGTATAGAGAAGGTCTTCCACTACGTGAGAGTTGTTGTTATCTAGTTTCGAATAGACTTGTCAGTGATGCGAGTGAGATGAGAAGATATATTTTATGTTGCATTTCTTTTAAAGATGGTGGATCATCGGTTTCAAATGTGTGATTTTATTTAAAGCTGTAGAGGAAAACCTAAACTTCATAACCTCTTCTTGTATAAGTAAACATGAAGCAATTTCGTCAAGTCGGTTTGCAAAATAACCAAGCTCTGAGACATGATCAAGTGAACTTCATTGATTCGAACCAGTTAGGAACTTAAGGGCAACATACTCAATATACAGGAATATAAATAGTAGTAAAAAAGCAAAAAAGAAAAGAAATTATGCGATGTGTGAAACTAATGGTAAATGCACTGAAACATTTTGCAGTGCGTAATGGTAAATACTCAAAATTATAATGTAAGTCGGTCCGTCCCATCAGATGGGACTCATCTCCCAAACTACGTTCTCTTGGGCTGTGGTTGGACAACCGACAACCTAATGGCTTAAGCATGGAGGTTCATTCCTGTCTCACCTAGAATGGTTCTAGTGATGCTTAGATATTTATTTAGTTTCATTTAAATATAGAAAAAATGCGCTAAGACGGATGACAATTGTGGAATTTAAGAAAGTATCAGTGGTGCATTTGTTCAAATACGCAAGGTGAATAGCACAATTTTTTTTTATCCTCGTAATTTAAATTCATTTCTATTTTGATTCTCACCACATAAACGTAATAATAATAAATAATATAAATATAACATTAACTATTTTATAGTTTATTATCTTTTGATAAATTACCCGTTATAGTATTTGTTTCCAAATTACTTTCAAGTAAAATTAAATAAATCACATGTTATTTCGCAAATTCTTATATCTTTTTTAGCTTAGCAAATTTTCATTATCTAAATGGAAATATCGAATATATAACTTTTCTATTTCTCAACATATATTCAATAACACATGGACAACGTAAGACTATTACTAACCTTTATACTACATATTTCACATATTAACATTAAAATATTTAACTATACATAAAAGTTATTTAAACAAAAAAAGTTCCCAAGTTTGAAATAATATATATGATTAACAAATCGCCAAAGCATAGTTCATCCTACACAAACTTAAATCCTGGAAAAAAATTTTGCAGGGAAAAGTGTTAAATGAAACTCATCTCATACCAAATTGGGTGAGGCTAACATGATAAAACCGTTTTACCAATTTTACTCAATTTCGACTCAACTGATTATCGTCCTAAGACTGATTCACGTCTAATCGCGAATATCACCTACAGTATTTGGATCCAAGTATCCAATATTAGATTTAAATGCATTCCACGTGTACAGCTATACTTAGTTAGCTTATTTTAACCTTGTATATAAACAAACCGTATGTACAGTTCATTAATTAATCAAGATTTACAGTTTCTTCTTAGTCTTGATATCCAATTTTAGAAAAACAGGCTTGTCACAACTCTAAGTTCCTTCACAATTGCTGATATGTAATTATATTTATCTAGGATGAAAAAGATAAATAGTCTCTTGATTTTGTTTGTTTGTCACGTTAAATGAAGCTATTGATCAGTTTTTCACTGGATGTACGCATTTTGCTACCGTGAAATTCCCATAACGACTCTAGAATCTATACCCAAAACCAAATAAACCACATCCAAAAAAGTACAAAGAAGAACGTTAAAAGGTACATTGTTTCACAAAGTTAATTTCATTTCTCGAGGTAGACAAACCCAATGCTACTACCTTCTTTGATTGGTAACAGAAACTCATCATTAAGACATAAAGTTTCAACTTTTTATTCTAGTTTCCATACTCACATTTGTTTTTCATCATAAGCCACGCTTCGACACGAGCGTAAAACCTTAGCCGTAATTATGGAAATGTCTTGGTCAACGTTCGTCAACCAGGACCATATTTATAGTTTGGTTTTGAATTATAGTAGTATTAATAAACCTTCTCGAGCTACAAATCGTCAAATCATACACTCTAAACCAGAATTGATTGAGAAACAAGTCAATATGATTCCATAATCAATGCAATTAGCTTAAGTGTATGCTTCATACCAAATAACAACGGATTAGTTAGCAGTAATGTTTCAAAATTCATTAGATCTTTTAACTTAAGAAAAGGAACTATTTTAGTTGGCATTTAAAAATACTGTAAATGGGATTATGGGTTGAGGAAGGGAAATGGTAATTAAATTAACTAATAACGGGAATTACGAGAAGGGTATCTCTAAAATCGAGTAAGAACACAATGCTCCATAAAGACATTTTTCTATTACTCAATCCAGTGCAAATTGTTGAAGGCAGACACCACTTTTGAATCTTTGAAGGTGTGTTTATTTTTAGTTTTAATTTGAAAAATAATATAAAAAGCATAATTTACTCTGTTCGTCTTCATTGTTTGTCTGCAGATCCGTGTTCCGTTGTGTTTGATTTTCCATTTTTCTTTCTCTTTTTGCATATTTTAAAGAAATAAATCGATTAATTAAAAAAATTAGAGCGCTCCATCTTTTGTCTCTCCATGACATCATTTTGTCTTGTAATTCAGTTCTTCACGAGGTTGTGTCAGATAATTATTTTTTATTACATATATCATATTTCTTTCTTCCTATCCTTTTCAAACAATAATTATTCACTGCCTAAAATCTAGATACTGTGTAAAAATATTCTGTAAATCCGTATTATTTTTGGCTTAAGGTTTATCTCTTTTTTGTTTTTGTTTTTATAAATAATTCATTTTCAAATTTCTGAGTAATGATTCCTACTTTCCGCTCAGAAAGATGATTACAACTGTTATCAGTTCATTGAAATTGAGTCCAAGGTATTTTCAAATGAAGTAACTGTTTTGTCTTACAAAAACAAACGAGAAAAATAAACTTTTCTTTCTTCTTCTTTTTTTTTGGTTCAGAGGTATTGTTTCTTCAGCAACTAATAAATTTAAAAGTAACATATAATCTTAAAAAACTATTTGCTGAGAAAAGGTAAGTTTACCTTCAATTTGAAGCTTAAGTTTTAATATTTGTTAATGTTTGGAATTTAAAATACGTTACCTTAAATTTGAAGCTATATCGTATAAACAAAAGGTTAGCTAGCTCTTTACCGATCGGTGCATTTAAAAACAAAAATTCTCCATAACAAATGTACAGAAATAGTTTCTTTTTTATAAGCAACCTATTTGTCCTTTGCTCGAGTTTAAATTCAAATAATACTTATATATATAAATGTGAACCTGATAATTATTTTCAAGAATCTATTTCCATCGCTCCCTCTCTCTCTTTCTCTCAAGTTCTTATCTCTCTCTCTCTCTCTTTTTTTTTAACAGTGCTTCTTTCACTAAACATCATACTGTGTCTTCAGTTTCAGTGCCATAACTTTTGTTTTCCTCTCCATTTCTTGTATTCGAAAAGTTCGTCTGGGTATTTGTGATTTGTCAATCTCTGTGTTCTTTCTTTTTTCTCTCTTCAAATCGTGGAAAGAACATCTTTGACCGTTCTTCACATTTCGACCTGAAAGAAGATGGGCAGAGCAGCGAGGTGGTTCAAGGGCATCTTCGGTATGAAAAAGAGTAAAGAGAAAGAGAGCCGAGTTTCCGGCGACGGAGGAGGAGAAGCTGGTGGGTCTCTCATTCACCGGAAAGTTCTCCAAGCAGACTCCGTTTGGCTCAGAACCTACTTGGCAGAGACTGACAAAGAACAGAACAAACACGCCATTGCGGTCGCTGCCGCCACTGCCGCAGCCGCAGACGCAGCGGTTGCAGCTGCTCAAGCTGCTGTTGCGGTGGTCAGGCTAACAAGTAACGGAAGAGCCGGAGGATATTCCGGCGGGAACGTAGTTTTAGGGACCGCAACGGAACGTTGGGCCGCCGTGAAAATTCAGAGTGTCTTCAAGGGCTATTTGGTAAATTCATAAATCTCTACCAAAACCCTTTTTTCTTTGTCGTTGGTTTCGACACGAGAGATGGAATTTTGCCATGTGGGTATGGTTCTAAGATTCGGATTTGTAAAGAAAAGCATGTCTGTACATTGCTTGCTCTTTACACATCTTCCTTAATGAAACAGTACACGTCTTTGCTAATTTCAAGAAAATTAGATTCTTTACGAATGTTATTACTAAAGTTTTTTTTTTCCTTTTTTAAATATTAATTTGAATTCTTGTTTTAGGCGAGGAAAGCGTTGAGAGCGTTGAAAGGTCTAGTGAAGCTACAAGCTTTGGTGAGAGGGTACTTAGTCCGTAAACGCGCCGCCGAAACGCTTCATAGCATGCAAGCTCTAATCAGAGCACAAACCAGTGTTCGATCTCAACGCATCAACCGCAACAACATGTTTCATCCTCGACATTCTCTTGTAAGAAGAACCATTCATTTTTAATATTTCTTTTCTATACAAAAATCTCTACGGTCTATTAAACTTATAATGTTTTTATGGATTGATTTGGTGTATAACAGGAGAGGTTTGATGATTCGAGAAGCGAAATCCATAGCAAGAGGATATCAGTCTCTGTCGAGAAACAGAGTAGTAACAACAACACTTACGATGAGACTAGTCCCAAGATTGTTGAGATTGACACGTACAAGACGAAATCAAGATCGAGGAGAATGAACGTTGCTGTATCCGAATGTGGAGATGATTTCATCTATCAAGGCAAAGATTTCGAATGGAGTTTTCCTGGAGAGAAATGCAAATTTCCCACGGCTCAAAACACGCCGAGGTTCTCTTCATCGGCGGCAATGAATAACTATCATTACTACACACCGTCTTCTCCGGCGAAAAGCGTTTGCAGAGACGCTTGTTTTAGGCCGAGTTACCCTGGTTTGATGACACCGAGTTATATGGCTAATACGCAGTCGTTTAAGGCCAAGGTTCGCTCGCATAGTGCGCCGAGACAGCGTCCTGATAGAAAGAGGTTGTCCCTTGATGAGATTATGGCGGCTAGGAGTAGCGTTAGCGGCGTGAGGATGGTCCAACCGCAACCGCAGTTGCTGCAACTGCAACAAGAAAAACGCTCTTCTTGTTCTTATGATCATCAGTTTCCCCAAGAACCGGCGGATTTTAGATTCTATAATTAGAAAGAAACGTTTTTTTTCGTCCTTGAAAAAGAGCACGTCATAGCTTTTGACTTTCCACAAGGACTTACTTTTCTTTTCTTTTCTTTTTTTTTTTTATATCTTTTGGTCTTTTGTTTTCTCCCTTTATTTTCGGGCTCTTATTTTTGTAAATTTTTGCTTTGGAACAAAAAAAAAAAATGTTAAATTTTGTTTCTAGTTCTTTACTCCTAGACAAGTTACTAGTTACTAGTTACCACTTACCACTACTACACAAGACCACTTCATGTTGAAATGCTTTTTATGTTGAATTAATTAAGGTTACATATTAGAAAAATAAGAAGCTGCTTCAAAAGTTCATGTGCAACAGTAAGAGGTTAAGGTTACATTATAAAAAGCTTAAAAGGTTAATTAAACTTCGATATCTGGTTTGGAGAATTTGAAATTCAAAGATGGGAGTAATCGAGAAGATATTATTATCAACTCACAATGATGACGAAATGAGGTTGAAATATGCAATAAATTGGGAATCCATGTAGCGTCAGACAAGTACGATATGACGTTATCATTATTATGAATTTTTCAAAATCTTTTTGTAATGCTTCTATATCTAATCATTATTAAAACCACCAGGGAATATGATTGGCGGAGACTGATACGTGTTTACGTCATCATATTCGTTCTTCTGAAACCCAAAATAAAATAAAATTTATTTCAGCGGCTTTTGATAAGTTAGTAGTATTTACCAATGTCAAAGATAAAAAGATAAGAGCTACATTTACCTCGTAATCTGCCAAAAAGATTCCCTAATAGCCTTTTAATTAAGGTTTTATACCTTAATTAACTATAGTTTAGACTTAAGGCTCTAGACGAATATGCTTTTACATTTCAAAAAAAAAAATCGTCTCATTAAGTTTCTTTTTGGATCACATTACATAGTTTTTCTCCTTGTTGTCAACGATCACATCACACTATTTAAGGCTTTGATGGATGATGGAGCTTCCTGCATTATTTTGGATCAAAGTAGACGAGATATTAAGCATTATCAGAGCTCATAAAATTATTGATAACTTGATCACTTTACATTATTGATAACATTATCTTCATGTCTATGTCTAAGTTTCCCAACATTCTCCAACAAGAAAGAAAATAGAAATTGAAGGTGAAAAAGAGAGTATAAAGTTGGTAAACGTAACAATCACATTATTCACGAAACCGAAGAAATACTCAAAAAAGTTAGGCATGGGCGTAACTTGTCGCCATTTTATGGGCTTATCCTCGGTCAGAGTTCATAAAACTGTCAGATGAAACAAATAAAAAATTAAAAGAAAATTGGTTGCATCGTTAGAAAAAAACGCTTTCTTTTTATTTTACAGGTCCCCCAACTCTTTCTTCTGATGCAAAAAAGATCTCTTGCTTTGAGCAGAGCTTCAAGAAAATCTACTGCTTACGGAGTCGTAGCTTGGAACATCCAACACTGCAACCAAATCCCAAAGATATAAGAATAAGCATATTGGATCAAATCAACGCTCGGTACTGAAAAAGGAAACAAAGATGTTCTTTGTGTTTACCTGCTCCTAAAGATGCCATCGTCAAAGGCTTGGCAATAATCTTGCTGGTGAAATCTGCAATGTCCTTTAAGGTGAGTTGGTCAACTGTCTTCAAGAATTCATCAACTGGCTTCCTGCAAATATGACCCGGTTAGAGAGAAAAATCCCGGTTATTAACGGTTTACAGGTGGAATGTGTATATGTAGTGATGTACCTCTCTCCGTAAGTAAGTATCTGTCTACCTATGTCTTCTGCTACAATCATCTGCAAACCACACCAAACATTTAGATTCCATTAGAAGATCATGTCTCATGGCTTAAGAAAGAAAATGGTGGAAGTTATGAGTGACCTACCCGAGATTCGAGATTCATCAGAATTGCAGATTTCGTTGCTGCCTTAGCGCGATTAAGATGTTTCTGGTTAACTGCCAAAACATATAAACCAAATGAAAGAAAATGTTTTTAAATGTATATATTAACAAATGGTTCAGAAAAAGGAAGGAGCAAATTTACAAAACCTTTTCCTTCAGCGACAGCCTTCATTTCATTAGCTACTAATTCAATTCCCTTTGCAGCATACTCAGGACTCTGCAACACAAAAACAAATGTAAGCAAACCCACCATGAAGTTACTGTGACTGAGAAGAACAATAATCAACAACTCACCGTGCAACCATAGATTCCAAACAATCCAGTGTTGTTAAAGATGCTAGTGAATGCAGTGCATGACTGAAACTGCTGGTATTCGTTCAAAATGCGAAGATCTGCATCCACAAATAAGGAATCCATCGTTTATCATCATCATCATCACTGACTAATGAAATTAGATCCAAAAGATGAGAGTTTAAAAAAGAAAAGAAAAAGAAAGATGGAACACATTGAGAGACTTACAAAGCCAAGAGTGCATTCCCTTTCCAGGACCTCCCGCGGAGAATGAGCCACCTCCTCCCATAAGCATCTAATAAGAATAAGATATTACATTATTATTAAAACATTTACATGTTAAAAGATCTGAGTAACGTATTTGAGTTAAGCACCTGAAGAATAGTGGCCATAACAGCTTCCTTCTCCTTATCCCATCCTGGCACTCCAAAAGCAAGCGCAAAATGTGTAGCCTGAGAATCGCGGGGAAAGAAAAGATTAGTAATTCTTCAACTCAAACAGACTCATTGAAAGGCGCGGATATATAAATCAGATGAGTACCTCTTCACCAGTATGTTGACGGAAATCTCCACCGACATATTGAGACTCTGGCTCTGCTGGTCGAGTTACATTGGGAAGGTCAGAAAGTAATGGCTCAGCCACTTTTAAAAGTTCCTCATGTTCAACTCCACTAGCTGCTAATACCATCCGTGGAGCAGTGTAGTTCTCCTAAAATTTCAGCACCCAATGAGAAAGAAATAAAAGACACACACACACGCGATATAACTCGACGACCCTAAGAATGCAAATAATCTTGAGATCTTACAGAAACGAACTTCTCCAAGACGTCCCCAGTCAATCGCCCAAGTGCAGATTCAGGTGCATACAAAGGATTCGCCATTGCACCAGAGTAACCAGCAGAATGAACCGCCTCCAAGAGAAAACCCATAGGGTTCTTTGCGAGTTCTCCTATCTCCACTTTCACTTTCCGGAGCTGCCAGGAGAAGAAACAATAGAAACAGAACGTTAAAAATGATGCTCTGCTTTGAATTTTTGTGAGATTAATGCAAACATGACAGAGATGATTTACCTCATCGTTCACTTCCCAATCAACGAAAGCAGGGTTCCTCACACTGTCGACAAGCACTTCAACCATTTCGGGGACATAGGTTTTGAGAGCATCGATTGTGTAACCCATCTGCTCTCTGGAAGCAGAGGCTGAAGTATTGGCTCCGATAGCCTCTATTTCCCTTACAAGGCGAAGATGGGTTTTGGTCAACGTACTCTTGAAAGCCATCCTTTCAAGCAAGTGCGTCGCTCCACGGAACTCAGGTGTCTCGTAGATAGAACCACAGTCAACGTATAAACCAATGGAAGCTGCTGGATTCTGAGTGAACAAAAGAAATTCAACAGAACATAAATTCGTTAAAAAATCACTCTTTCCAATCTTCAATAGCTTCGACGAGAAGTTTTCTGCTGAGATTATGAGAAGAAGAAGGTCTCACCGGAGACATCTCAGAGGCTATTTTCAGACCATTAGGAAGAGTAGTGGTCTTAAGCTTGCTTGCCTCGATATTGTCAGGGAGCGATGGTGGGAGAGTGACACCGGCCAAGGGAATGTTCAACGAAGGAAGGGAGCTACCGGAGAAACCCGGTGTGTATGAAGAGCTCGTTGCAACAGCACTAGAACTAGCAAAGCGTGATGCCCTGAAACTGCGGCTAAGACAGCCCTACAGAAGAAAACACAAACCATAATACGCATCGTTTAGCACAATGTGTTAAGCGCCAATGATGCACAATTGGAACAAAAGCCGGATGCTTGATTGCAAAGATAGCTACTTTCCTCAAAAGTATGGGTGAAAAACTAAAACTTTGGTTGAAAATCTAAAAACCAGTGATTGGCATTGAAAAGACAAGAACTTTCGAAACAGTTATTATTGCAAAACCTAAACATAAAGCATGAAATGTGTCACCAGCTGATCTATGAGAGCCTCTACTCTAATTTGTGTCATACGAATTGTTCGCTACTCCGTCATATTCCATTAGAAAGAAAAACAATGGGTGGATTAGGATTTTAGGACAATGGGTGGATTAGGATTTTAGGACAATGACCTTAAGGGCCTTGGCTCGTAAAGCTGCCGTGCGATACATGGCGACTGCGAAGCCCTAGATTGGTCTGATGAATACCGGTGCTGGTGGTGGCTGTGACGGACAGGAGTGGGAAAGAGAGAGAAAGGGGCCGGGTCAGCAGTGCTGAAAAGAGAGAGAGGAGAGACAAAAGGCTTTTTCTTTTGCAAGTTTATTGGATCTTTTTGACAGATCTTTTTGTTATAGGCCCATAAGATATGATGGTTCTTCTTCAAATATGTATTTAAAGAAGAATTTTAAAAGCCCATGCAACGTAAAGGAATGTCCAATTTTTTTTTTTTTTTTTTTTCACTTCATATTTCATTAGAAGAAAGTAGGTTCAATGGACCTAATACAAACTTAGAACCTCTTCGGCCAGATTATCTGCTATATATATATATATATATATATATATATATATATATGTACACATTTGTTGATAGATAACCAAATCGAACTAATCCGTAAGATTAGTTCAATCCCAAATATTTTATTATGTAAAACATGTGGCCAAGAGAATGACGGTCTTCAAACTCTTGATCCATATATAGCCAGTGTTGTTTGAAAAAACCTTAGAACAATTTCATTCTGATCAAATATCTACTAATTAAAGAAATAAAATAAATTAGAAAAAAAAAAAAAAAAGGAAGAGGTCCTGGTTTGAAATCCTCAGCAAAAAAATTACAAAAACCATTAATACAAACTGTTGTGTTATAATTGGTTTAATTGATTTTTCTGACTAAAATTTAATTATATAATTAAATTATATGAAAGATATTGATATAATAAATGTGAGATATTTTTTATGAAATATGTTCTGATGGACATACTCTTGATTTTAGAGAATGAAAGTCTTTTTTTTTTTTTTTGGGAATAGAGAATGAAACTCTTGTTCCTCTATAGTTTTAAAAAAAAATGAAACTCTTGTTCCTCTATACTTTTCTAATTGATTTTTGTCTCTTTAGTACTTAAAATAATGATAATCATATTTTACGATCTTTAAATAATTATTACCAATAATAATAATAATTATAATAACAATAATAATTTTTAACAGAATAAATATTTAGAATAATTCTTTGAACTAGGAAAAAATGTGTATAACAAAGGAAAAATAAAAAAATCTTGTCACTATCCAAAATTTTGCTTGTATAGATACGCTAGTCACTCTTTCTAATGGTTTCTACCTATGGACTGCTCACTCTTTTAATCGTGTCACTATCCAAACTTTTGCTTCTATAGATACGCTGGTCACTCTTTCTAATGGTTTCTACCTATGGACTGCTCACTCTTTTTTTTTTTTTTTTTTTTTTTTTTTTTTTTAAAAAACTCCCCCCTTTTTTTNCTGCTCACTCTTTTAATGAATCCTTTTAAAGAACTCCACCTTGGGATTAATCCAAAAACAATAGTTTTTTTTTTTTTAAATGTTAAATTAATTCAAGAAAAGAAAACCCAGTTTTGCAATCTCTGCAACAAAATGATTTAAAATGATATTGAAATTAGAGTCAAAACTCAAAATAAAAGGTTATCTTGAAGTTAGCCATGCCACTATTGCACTTTCATATTTTAAACCTCCCAACGCACGAATGGGGAGTATACGGTTTCGAAAACAATAGTTGCATTTCAAAAGCCGTTAAATGGTTCCGAAAAATTTACAAATATTACACACAAAAAATGCTCTGTTCGATTTGGTATTTCACTGAAAGCATTATCTATAGCTTTCCAACTGATTAAAGGAAAATTAGAAAAGCAATGGTACAACTGAAAAATATTAAATTTAAACCTAAAGTGTTATACTAAGAGAAGTGATAGATGGAATTACCAATTTAACTGTGTATAAAAGTAAACAGTGAAGCACAAAAATAAAGATTAGGAAAGGATTATCCACTCTATCTTTTTATACTTGTGGACTTGTGGTGCAAATTGCATAATATGTAATGATCGAGAATATCCATATTCCATAGGAAGATAGATTTGAGAACTCAATGCTAAAAAGCAAGGGACTTGAATTACCAAATAACTAAAAAAGCTTGAGGAGCTGATTTTTTTAAGTATCTTTAATGAATGGTTAAACACTAAATATATACTACTTCTTCTATTCCAAAATATAAGATGTTTGAAAATAATTTTTTGGTTTTACTTTATAAAATATTTTACAACTTTCTATACAAGAATGCAATTTATTTGATATTTGTAACTATTTATATTCTGCAGTATGTTTTATGATTGGTTATATTATTATTATTAAATATTAAATGATGTTTTCAATGTAAAATAAGTTTTAGAAAGTACAATTCATTAGATATTTTAAAACTTTATATTTTTAACCAAAAAATAAAATTTATATTTTTAACTAAAACATGTTATATAATGGGACAGAGGGGTCCCATCTTAATGGTGCATATATATATACAATTCATGAGTGGAAAAGTTCTATTTGGAAATAGGAATGGATCCTCATAACTCATTATCACTTTTGGGCCATACGGTGCCAAAAACATTACTTCAATAATGTAACTCAACTCATTCGATAAAAAAAATATATAGTTTATTACGGCTAAGATACAAAAAAAAACGGATACCTAAAATTATTTAAACGATATGCAACATTCAACAATTACAAATCAACATAGAGAAATAAAACATTGTAGTCTAGTACTGAGTTATGTCATCCTTTACAATTTTACAAATATTTATCCTAACCAACGTTGAACTCTACTGGGTCATACAGATGTTAAATGGACAAGGATACCACATGAAAAAAGTATTGCATGTTATATCACAGTCAATTTATTATAGGAAAAATGAAAGCTGTAAAATTATAAGAAAAAATGGCAGTAGAGTTTTAATGTTCACATGATTCGAAATGGACTACTGAGATTTGAGAGAGAGAGAGAGAGCGAGAGAGAGAGAGTACCGAACTTGAAAGATGTATAACTCACGTGAATAACGAGTTTAATAATTCCGTTGTTATAATTGGGGGGGGGGGGGGGGGGGGNATGGTGATTAATGAAGTCATGGACCCTTGTGCTCAGTGCACTTATATTTCTAATGCCACACTAAACATATCATCCACCTCTAACCTCTATGGTCTCTAATTAGTTTCATCTTTAGGAAAAACAGAAGTTATGAAGAGATCACTGTTTTATAAAGGAAAATTACACTTACAAAACTAATCTTGTAAAAAAAACTATTAGTGTTTAGGTAAGATGACAAAAGTTTGAAGACTAGTCTACGATTGGTTTTCAGAAGAAAAAACCCTAGTCTACGATATATTATATGAAAATCTGTAATCCAACTATTCATTATTTTCTTCTAGTACTCGAAGTTTCTATCGTAATCTTTAGATTTAAAAAGATACTCTTCTCTTGCCCAATGATGCTTTCACGATTCTCTATCTAATTATTTAGGGGCGTTTTTACTAGTTTGAATTTTGGGTTTCTATTTACAAATTTTAGTAAAGATATTATAACTCAACTGTTAAAAGATATTATATTATTTTTTTTGTCGTGCAATAAAGATTTGTTTGAGTGTCCCGTTTTGTTTGGTACACATTCCTAACTAATCGTAGTTTCCCTCCCTCGTGGAGCACGAGTTGTTAAAAAAAAATTGAAGCCTAAGAAAAAAAGAAACAACAAAGTGGTTAGCATTGATATTTTTTAAAAATGTAATATCCGTATTCAAAACTGTTTTATATATATACAAAAATACCAAGCATGAAGCCACTCATTCGATCTTCATCTCCATTTCTCACACTTAAAGGTTATCTTTCTCTCTTCCCTCTTAACTACTTCTTATTTTCTTTCTCAACTTTTTTAAAAAAATGAATATCCTTAAAGGAAAGTTAAATCTATGAGAATATGATAATATTGTTTAAAGTTATGATCTAGTGGAAAGATTGTAGTCCTCCGATTAGATTAGTTTTATCATTGTCCCTTTTTCAGTGTGGTCGATGGCAACGATGCAGTATTTAATTCCCTAATCTGATCAGCACGAAATAATTGAGTAGTTACTGTTCATGGCTCCTCAATAGTTTCTGTATGTATATACAATTTCTAAGAAAATGGCTACTCAAACTTTAGGTTAAGAAGGAAGAATGGCCCAAAAGTTGGATGCTCAAGGTGGCCGTGGAGGAGAGGTATGGGACGATGGTGGTGTTTACGAGAACGTCAAGAAAGTGTATGTCGGTCAAGGTGACTCTGGTGTGGTTTACGTCAAGTTTGATTACGAGAAAGACGGCAAAATCGTATCACTCGAACATGGGAAGAAGACACTTCTTGGAACAGAGGAGGTAAACATTTATTTGTTTCTTAAATACGTTGGACACAAAACGATCAAGAGAGTTTTCTTGTCATTAATTGATAATTTTTGTTTCTTTGCTAGTTTGAGCTTGATCCAGAAGATTACATCACATCCGTGAAAGTTTACTACGAGAAACTCTTTGGAACGCCAGTAGAGATCATCACGGCTCTTATCTTCAAAACATTCAAAGGCAAAACTTCTCAGCCTTTTGGATTAACTTCTGGAACAGAATCTGAGCTTGGAGGCGGCAAAATCGTTGGATTCCATGGAAGTGCGAGTGATGTTATTCATTCTCTTGGAGCCTATATAGTTCCGTCAACCACTCCGGTGACTCCGCCGGTGTCAGGTGGTTCGACCAAATTGGACGCTCAAGGTGGTCGTGGAGGAGAGTTATGGGACGATGGTGGTATTTACGAGAATGTCAAGAAAGTGTATGTTGGACAAGGTGACTCTGGTGTGGTTTATGTCAAGTTTGATTACGAGAAAGATGGGAAAATTGTATCACTTGAACATGGCAAGAAGACTTTACTCGGAACAGAGGAGGTACATAGATATTTGTACTCTTGATTTTTCTCTAAAAGGTATATATCTTTTCTAATCGAGAAATTGTGTTTTCGCAGTTTGAGCTTGATTCAGATGATTACATTACATCTGTGAAAGTGTACTACGAGAAACTCTTTGGAACACCAACAGAGATCATCACGGCTCTTATCTTCACGACATTCAAGGGAAAAGTTTCTCAACCGTTTGGAATGGCCTCTGGACAAGAATCTGAGCTAGGAGGTGGCAAAATCGTTGGATTCCATGGAAGTGCAAGCGATGTGATCCATTCTCTTGGAGCTTATGTTGCTACTTCGTCCACACCATTGACTCCTTCCAATACTATTCCAGCACAAGGTGGAGATGCTGGAGTTGCATGGGACGATGGTGTTCACGACGGTGTGAAGAAGATATATGTAGGACAAGGTGACTCTTGTGTGACTTATTTCAAGGCTGAGTATGAAAAGGCTTCAAAGCCAGTCATTGGAAGCGATCACGGGAAGAAGTCAATGCTTGGAGCAGAAGAGGTTCTTTTCTTGATTTCATCTTCAAAACTAGTCTTCTTCTAAAGTTAATTTTACAACCCTGGAATTCTTGAATATTGGTTTGGTTGCAAAACGTGCAGTTTGTGCTTGAAGCTGGAGAATATGTCACAGGCGTGATTGGCTACTATGACAAGATTTATGGAGTAGATGCACCGGTGATCATCTGTCTTAAATTCAAGACAAACAAGAGAACGTCTGACCCGTATGGAATGGACTCAGGAACTGAATTCGTGCTGGAGAAGAAAGACCACAAAATCGTTGGGTTCTATGGACAAGCTGGCAACTATCTTTACAAAATCGGAGTCAAAGTGGCGCCCATAGCCAACTGATCCAGAACCAATCTTCTATGCTGGGAGTTTGAATAAGATTATCTTGTGAATTTATGGACTTGTATGGTCTATTGCTGTATTTGGTTTTGTCTCAAGCTTAATAATGTATGTGTGTGTTGTTTCTTGGCTATCTAAATAAAGGAGGCTTCTTCTATTGTGATTTTAATAAACCCTTTTGTTTATTTGCAGTGATAAATGTATAATTCAAGGAACTAGAGAAATAGTTGGAACAAACTTCCTTTATTAAAATAGATCACAAATCCATCAAAAGACAGAACAATAACCAAAGTCGTAAACCACTGAAGAGGTAAACAAACAGAAACAAGAAACAAGAAAGTAGAACCAGCTTATTCAAAGACCATCAAGAGAGAGACCACAAACGTGTTACAAATTCAAGAGCTACATGATCAGTTGGTGATGGGAAGGACATGGACTCCAAATTTATGAAGCTGCTCACCAGCGCTTCCATGGAACCCAACGATCTTGTGGCCTTCCTCTTTGAGTACGAAGGCTGTGCCAGCTTCGAGCCCAAAGGGCTGAGATGTTTGCTTATTAGTCTTGAACCTAAGCATGGTAATGACCTCGGATTCACTCCCAAAGATTTTATCATATGTGCCATCCACTGCCGTGATGTATTCACTTGGATAGTCTAGCACAAACTGTAATTAAAGTAACCCAAAACAAAACAAAAAATGAAACTAGTCCATAAGAAAAAAGAAAACAAAAGAAAAGAAACCATCTGATCATAAGAAAGAAAGAAAAGACAAAAGGAGAAAGCAAGAACTAATTACCGGTGTTTCGAAGTCAAGCATAGTTTTCTTTCCATGTTCAGCTCCTATGATTTCGACAGCACCTTTGTCGTACACAAACTTAACCACTGCTACACCTTCTTGGCCTTGTCCTACATACACCTCCTTAACACCGTCGAAAGCACCATCATCCCATGAAGTTCCTCCATCACCACCTTTAGCTTCAAGCTTCTTGGTTGGTTCTGCAGGAGTCAAAGGGATGGTGCCTACTGGAGCTAAGTAAACTCCAATAGCATTGATCATAGTCTCAGCAGCTCGTCCATGGAATCCGGAAATCTTATAACCTTGCTCCTTGAATACAAACGGTGTGCTACCCTCGAGCCCATACGGCCCATGTGTTTCGTTGTTGCTAGTCTTGAAAGTGAGCATCGTCACAATAGCACTGTCAGTCCCAAAGATTTTGTCGTAGGTGCCTTCCACGGATGTTATGTATTCACCTGATTTAAGCTCAAACTGCAAAAGAGGAGAAATAAAAAGCATAAGTGAAATATTGAAACTAGTTCCACATAGCTTTAAACACGAAGAAAACTAAAAATTTATTTGTTTTGTTTTTCACAACATACCCCTTCATAGTCTAGCATTGTGGGTTTGCCATGTTCATCTCCATACACAACCTGGGAACCATTTATGTATTCAAACTTGACAGCTGCTATACCATCATTGCCTTGTCCTACCGATACCTTTTTAACATTGTCGTGAGCACCATCGTCCCACAGAGCTCCTGTCTCACCACCCTTAGCTTCAAGCTTCTTCGGGGGAACTATAGGAATAGTGCTGGAGGATATCGGAACGAAATAAGCTCCAATGGAATTGAGATGGTCGCTGGCGAAACCGTGAAACCCGATGATCTTCTTGTCCTGAACTTGGAGAGTAAATTTAGTACCAGTACCGTCGAATTCGTAGCCCATGTAGTTAGAAGTGTTTTTGTTAGTTTTGAACTGGATTCCCAAGATGACATTGGAGGAATCATACCAACCCTCGACGGAAACCAGATACTCATCCGGATGGTTAATCACCATCTGCACAGATTCACATTGTCAGTAAGAAAAAAACAATTCCTAGAAAATTAATAATCAAAAACTCGATAAAGGGAAAATGTAGCTTACCCCTCCCGGTGTACTTCTGCTACCTTGCACACCGTGGAGAACTCCTTGTGTCGTTTGTCCGGCTTTCACATACTCGAACTTGACGTATTGAATGCCTAGCGCTCCGTATCTTACGTCAATCTTTGTCACACCGTCGTGATCGGATCCGTCGTCCCATGCAGTTCCTCCTGTGCCACCTTGTGCTTCCAATTTCTGGACCCCTGATCCGCTGCCTGAACCACCGGTCCCGGTTCCTCCCGTGCCAGTCCCACCGGTTCCGGTTCCGCCTGTTCCGGTTCCGCCTGTCCCGGTTCCTCCCGTGCCAGTTCCACCGGTTCCGGTTCCGCCTGTCCCGGTTCCTCCCGTGCCAGTTCCGCCGGTCCCGGTTCCTCCGGTTCCAGTTCCGGTGGGTTTGGGAGCGTAGTGAACGTCAATGGAGTTGAGAACATTGCCGCTGGTACCAAGGAAACCGGCGATCTGTTGACCGGTCGCCTCAGGAGCGGAAATCTGGTAACCGGATTTGTTTCCGTAGGGTCCATAAGTACCCTTGTTCGTTGTAAAAGTCAACGACGTTATAACGTCTTGCGTGCTCAAAGTTTTGGAGTAAGCAGAAAGAGACGTTATGTACTCGTCCGATTGCAGAGTGAACTGAAGATCATTATTCAAAAAAAAAAAAAAAAATTCAAATTAATGTTACACATTACATACAAATAAATACGAATTGTTTTTTTTTACTAACCCCGTCAGATTTGGGCCCAACGGAACCGCGCCGCTGAGATTGAAGGGTGGTTCCCTCGTACGTGACTTGGATTGAATAGATGACGTCATCGAACGTTAGCTCCACTTTGTTCACCTTCGCGTGCTTTCCATCGTCCCAAGACATCGTCGCTTCGATTACCTGTTCGTATATTATACAGTAATATATAACCAAACATTAATTCGAATTTAGTTTCATTTTTGACAATTTTTGTACTAGTCCTAAATGTAGTAGGTGTATACGTACGTCACAAGTCAAGGTAATAAACCCGGTTCCTGTTCAAACGTCTAACTCATGTGCTGAAAACCGGCTTCTGCCAATCCGTTTTTTCTTTTTTTTTGGTAAAATATCTTTACTACAATTAATGATAACAATCTCGAGCCTTGGTTTATCAAAAGTCAAATAGGTCTCTTAATTGGAGAAAAAAACGATATTGAGATAGCAGAAGAAAGAAAAACCAATTGATTGATCATTTTCACAAAGCAAGTAGGTACATAGGAAATACATACAAGGAGAGTGAGAGAGAGAAGCTAGTAAGAAAGGGATTACGTACCTGAATGTTGTGATTATGAATCTGATGATGAAGATTTGGTGTGAGAGATGAGAGGCTAATGGTAGGATTTATATATATCGAGCTTTGTTATTAATTACTTTTTAAATTATAAAAATAAGTACGCATCACATGGGTTATATAAAAAAGGATATTCATGTGGGTCCACAAGCATGTAATAATTTCTCGTAACTTTCCTATTCATGAAAAAATAAACCATTATATTGACTCGTTTTTCCTCGTTGAATTTTTTTATTCTTCTGTTTATTGTTAACATGATGATAACGTTCAAACCATTAGTAATTCCACAAACTAATCCTAAGTTTGTAAAATCATGCTTGAATTATTTCATTGTCTACATATCTGAAGATTGGATTAATAAAATTCTAATGAGTATCCAAATCAGAAAATTAGCTTGGATTAAGTATTATGCTGTTTTTGCTAACGTAATAATAATGAAATAAATAGTAACTTGTACTATGTGCAAAGTGAAAATATTTCGTAATTATTTTATAATATTAATTTATATTATAACATTTAAAAAGTATTTAAAAAATTATATAATAAGTATTATTTAAATATATGACATATTTATGAGTTTAAATCAATAAATTTCTAGTAAATACAATATAAAAGAGATTATTTAATATTTTTTGTATTTTTATTTTTGAATATATGAATTAGCCTAAATTGAATTTAATTTAATGATGATTCGAGAATTTATATAATATTGCATCAAATTTCTGTATATAGCCAAAATTTAAAATGATGTATAACTCAAAAATAAATAATTGTGTTTTGTGAATGAATAACATTAACTATAAATTTGCATAATATAAATAAATAAGATAACTGATATTGAATATATATATATATATATGTTGTAGTGATTGGAAATAAATAATTTATTTATAAATGTTAAAATTATATATTTTTTTAAATGTATAATTTTGGTTAGTAAGTGAATTTATATTTTATTAAAATAAATGCATATTTTTAGTTATATAAAAAATATTAGAACAATATTTCATAATTTTCATAATTAATAAATAAATAATCTAAGTGATATTATACATATTTTCTGGTGAATAAAATTTATGTAAAATTTAAATTTTAATAATTTTATAAAGAAAAAGATAGAAAATAATTGATAAAATAATTAAATATGTATTTTTAATAGATTAATTTATAGTTTTAAAAATAAATAAATATGTGCAGTTATAAAATGAATATTATAAATTATTTGATAAAAATACTATATATAAATCATATGAGAGTGATATACATTGTAATTATTCTAATAAAGTATAATTATTTTTATATTTGTGTTGAAAAATTTTATAGTGATGACACATTATCATGGTATTTTTTATAAATTAGATGTAATGAAAAGGTTATTTTTTAAAAGTGATTCTCAAATAATACATAAGGGATTAGTAATTTTTTTATAGTTGATTGATTTATGTTAGTGTTTGATCCCCTTTTCAGATATTATATTACTATTTTTTGTCGTATATCACTAAAATCTTAACAAACTCTTTAACAAACAACAAAAGTAAAAATAGAACATCCTGAACATATTTTGCTTGTATGGCAGTCAGACAACGGAGGCCCAAATTATTCTAACTATTAGATGCAATTGAAAATTGAAAATTCTGTAAGATGTGGATTTAGTAATTGTATTTTGTTTTTGAGATTTTGCAGAATGGCTAGTCAAATCCACCCAAAAAAATCCAAAAGAAAGTGCAATGGATAATAGTTAAAAACAAGGTTGGAGTGAGAGAGAAAGAATAAAGTAATTTTTGTATTCACCAATTAAATTTTATATTTAAGACTTTTCTATCTTTTTCATATATTTAAAGCAAATATATATTTTCTTAATTGTAATATCTCATATTTCGTGTGGTAATTATAAAATATAAATACTTGTTACTTTTAAATACTCCAAATTTAGTATAAAGAAAAAGATTTCAAATATAGAAAGAGCGAGGACATGAGTAATATGAAGATGGTGACACGATCGATACTAAAATTCAATGGAACGCTCTTTGGTCTATCATTTCCTTAACTATATCAAAATTTGATCGTGCATCGCATTCCTACATAATAATACAGTGCTGGCTGTCACCTGTGTTGTTTATTTATTACCTTGATAATACTAGTATCGTCGGTATTTGGTATCGTATTTGGTATTTTTTTTTATTTTTCCGAATTCGTATTTTGGTATTAATATATACTATTAATTATTGAGATGGCTCATTCTTTAAACAAGTTTTTTATTTAATATATGAATGAAGCTTCCTTTAACTGAACGGTCATGAACTCATTGGAAAAGCGTGTCGTCTTATTGGATCAAATATGATATTGTGACGTAAGTATTATATAATTTGTTACTGTTGATGCCAAACAAAAAAAAAAAGTTTTTTTTTACTGATTCGGTTTTCTTGAATGGGAGTTGAAACTTGTGAATGATTCAGTGTACGTCGATTTTTTTTTTTTTTGTACGTCGATTTTTTCTTTTACAGAAATCGAGGAAATCAACAAATAATCACGTAAACAACCGTATTCTTAATCTTAGTAGACTTTACTTTAAATTAAAGATTAAAGATAAAATGATATATTCGTGACTTCTTCATTTTTCAAGCAACACAACTTTTTTTTGTTCTATAGCAAGACATGAAATTTAAATAGAAAATGGCCACTCGTGGGTCTCGTGGTGTTTATTTATACTAGCGTGACAATAATGATGACTTTCTTCAGCTGACAAATAAAATACATTATCACACTCTGACCACGTCGAGTCTAAACTCGTGGGACGTGTATGGATCAGGTCTCCACTCCTTGCGCGGCTGACCCAAGATTGTAAACTCAATTAAAGTGATAGAGGTAAATTAGGTTTTTTTTTGTAAACTCATGGGTTTTTTTATCTCTGTTTTCTGTCAAAAAGTTAAAAACTGGTATAAAATTTAACATTTTACCAAAAAAAACTCGTGGGTCTCGTGGTCTTTATTTTGATGTACAGATTTTTTTTTTTAAAGTACTTCATTAGAACTAAATATTCCCAGTGGGATTACAGCGCTAATACATCAGACCAACATGGTCCGCATACAAAAAAACCCTACTAACTTACATTTACACGTGCACCTGAAAAAACTGAAACCACGAACAGAGATATATAGGTCATGGTCGAAGGAAGATCACCTTGGTCTCGAGAAAGAGGTAAATTAAGTTTATGTTTACAGTGTTCAACCAACAAAAAGTTTATGTTTACCGTATAATACGGAGCTTGTTTTTTTTTTTTTTTGGCCAAGTACGGAGCTTGTTTTTATATTTGAAAATTTCCCTCGTCATATTAAACGTACTCCACCCTCATTATTTACCACAAAGTAGATTTGGTCGTGCTATTTAATAAAAAGAGAGTTTTTCCCCCAAATTGCATTCACCGATTAAATAAGCTATTACAAGAAAAAGGATTGCTGCATTCAGTGCATGGTGACATTTACAAAAAGTGTTAGCTCAAATGTCACCATAAACTATTCATCAAAAAATTCGAAACTAATAACTTCTTGTTTGTTTTTGTGGTTAAAGAAGACAGCCGGATTGGTAAGAGTCAAATGCCTAATCACTAAAACTTAGCATATAATATACACAGCCATATACGTTATATGGTAGAGGATTGTAGCATTTTCTGATAGATTGCATTAATGCATTTTTAGGTAAGACAAATGCACTATATCAGATTTTTTTTTTTGTTGATAATTGCTATTAGGAAAAATTGTCTTCCTGCAATGAAATATACTTGGATACCTTATTATTTTTTAAAAAATTCCATCAATCCTCCTTCCATCATTTTCTCTTTAATTTGCAATGTTGTGTCCAATAATTTTATTGATAATTATATCATTGTTGTGTGGGTTGCTCCTTGGATTGTTCTTCTCTACCCCATCTATTTGAGATCAATCACCATCTGAAACGGATAATCTCATACCGTTGGATTTGTCAAAGATGAACCAAGTAAATCCAGTCCAGCATTCCTAATCATAGTAAAAGACGGTTAAGTACCCAAAAGCTATTTGAAACAAAAAAATGGAGCACAAAAATCGTGGACAAGACTTAAAACGCTGAAACATTAGCAAGCAATAGATCATTAATATCACTAATCTTAGATTTTAATTAGTGACCACTTGAAGAACTAAGAAAACTGAATAAAAGTTGCACAAATTCATTTGAGAAATTGAATTTTTTTTTAAAAGGGAATATATGTTCCTATTTATTCCTCATCAGTTTTTGAAAAGGAAAATATTTGTTTATTATTCCTTTATCATAAAGAAAATAAGAAAAATAAAGTGGGATCAATGTGTCCTAAATTTTACCAATTTTCCTTTAAATTGATGTGAAATTTGAGGAATACCAAAATTCCTCATGTTTTTTTCCCTACAATATAGTCACCAATTAAATTGAAGCCTTAGTTAAACTGTTACACCACGCACGATTATAACTTTAAAGCATATCATTATATATTTATTAAGAAATGTTTACTAGCTAGTACTTCTACTATCAGATCATTAATATCATCACTTTTCAAATTCAACTCTTTTGCTTCATATTCACAACAATTTAATATTTTAATGACTCGTGAATCACGAGATTATATAATAGTACTTCTATTAATTATTTACGGGTTTATATTGAAGCAGATCAATAAATACAGATACAGCTGTTCCTAATGGATCACTAAACAACATCTCTTCTAAGGTCAACTCTCACTCCCTCGCATCTGCCAATAATTTTGTAGTTTGCTTATAAACAATTCGGGCTCGTACTTACAGGTTATATTGCCTGAGCAAAAAAAAAAACAAAATGGCCCAAAAGGTGGAAGCACAAGGAGGAAGAGGAGGCAACCAATGGGATGATGGATTCGACCATGACGCAGTGACCAAGATTCAGGCTGCAGCAGGCGGGAGCGGTATTCAATATGTTAAGTTCGACTATGTCAAGAACGGACAAACAGAAGAAGCACCGCTTCGCGGTGTCAAGGGCCGTACTATCGCAGCTGATCCGGTACCTATACACTTTCTTTGCATATATATTTATATTTATGTTATTATGAGACTGAGTGAATCAAAACAATATCAAGATTAGAGATCTTTAAGTCTTATGAGATCTACGTAAAACAACATAATCGATCAAGATGATATATTCTCAAAACATTGTTAAGTGCATGATGTCTTCTTTGTTTGAAAGTTATTAACTTTTCGATCTCCATTGTTGTAGTTTGTTATCAACCATCCAGAGGAGCATCTGGTTTCTGTAGAAGGTTGGTATGACCCTGAAGGTTTCATTCAAGGTATTCAGTTCAAATCCAACAAGAAGACTTCTGATCTCATTGGATATGGTGACGGTACACCATTTACACTCCAAGTTCAAGACAAGAAGATAATTGGGTTTCATGGCTCTGCCGGAGACAATCTTCATTCTCTTGGAGCTTACTTTGCTCCATTATTAACCTCCACTCCTGTAGTTCCCCCAAAGAAGCTTGAAGCAAAGGGTGGTGAGACAGGAGCTGTGTGGGACGATAATGCTCATGACAATGTTAAAAAGGTATCTGTAGGACAAGGCAATGATGGTATAGCAGCTGTCAAGTTTGAATACACAAATGGTTCTCAGGTTGTTTATGGAGATGAACATGGGAAACCGACAATGCTAGACTATGAAGGGGTACGTAAAAAAAAAGATTATTAGTTTTCTTCCTTTTTTTTAAAGCTATGTGGATCTAGCTTCAAAATTTCGTTATGTTTTTTTTCTTCTTCTTGTGCAGTTTGAACTTAAATCAGGTGAATACATAACATCCGTGGAAGGCACCTACGACAAAATCTTTGGGACTGACAGTGCTATTGTGACGATGCTCACTTTCAAGACTAGCAACAACGAAACATATGGGCCGTATGGGCTCGAGGGTAGCACACCGTTTGTATTCAAGGAGGAAGGTTATAAGATTTCCGGGTTCCATGGACGAGCTGGTGAGACTATCAATGCTATTGGAGTTTACTTAGCTCCAGTAGGCACCATCCCTTTGACTCCTGCAAAACCAACCAAGAAGCTTGAAGCTAAGGGTGGTGATGGAGGAACTTCATGGGATGATGGTGCTTTCGACGGTGTTAAGGAGGTGTATGTAGGACAAGGCCACGAAGGTGTAGCAGCGGTTAAGTTTGTCTACGACAAAGGTGCTGTTGAAATCATAGGAGCTGAGCATGGAAAGAAAACTATGCTTGACTTCGAACCACCGGTAACTAGTTCTTGCTTTCTCCTTTTGTCTTTTCAACAGATGGTTTCCTTTTTTTTTTTTTTTTTTTTTTTGGACAATTTCAATTTTTTTTTTTTTTTGGGTTTNTTGGGTTACTTTAATTACAGTTTGTGCTAGATTATCCAAGTGAATACATCACGGCAGTGGACGGCACATATGATAAAATATTTGGGAGCAACTCCGAGGTCATTACCATGCTTAGGTTCAAGACTAATAAGCAAACATCGGATCCCTTTGGTCTTGAGGCTGGCACAGCCTTCGTACTCAAAGAGGAAGGCCACAAGATCGTTGGGTTCCATGGAAGCGCTGGTGAGCAGCTTCATAAATTTGGAGTCCATGTCCTTCCCATCACCAACTGATCAAGTAGCTCTTGAATTTGTCACACTTTTGTGGTCTCTCTCTTGATGGTATTTGAACTTTGAATAATCTGGGCTCTATTTTTACTGGTTTCTGTTTGTTTCATCTCTTCTATTTAGTGTTGTTGTTTCTATCTTTGATGGATTTTTGATCCATTTTAATATATAAGTTGGAAGTTTGTTCAAATTTTTTTTTGGTGTAGTTCCTTGTAATTACATTTACTTAGTACTCTAGAGAAACAAATCATCAACATCTTTCTCGTCGTTCCGCCTAATTTGTCACTTTTTTTGTGTGGTCTCTTGAATAAGTTTTCTACCTTTTCTGTGCTGTTCGTTTATGTTTCATATTTTTAAGCTTTTGCCTGTTTTGAGGTTCTTATGTCTTGGATATGTTTTAATAAAGGTGGTTGGTTCGATCTATATTAATTGCACATTAGGTACCATCGTGAACATTACTGCACCATATAATTAAGTCACTGCAGGTTTGTTTAGTGTTAACAATTCATATTAATCCTGCTAAATTAGATTTTCAAATAATGATCGACGTACGTGCATGATGATGATTGTGGTGAGCTTAACCTTTTTTTAACGCACTCTTATTCCTTTTTTTTTTTGGTCAAGAACGCACTCTTATTTCTATCTCCTCGATTTCCATAGAAGTAAACAATTAGTCAATTACAAAACTATAGAAAAAGTCACAAAAATAAAACATAATTGATGGATGAGAAGAAAATTATATTAGTCTACTCTTCCTTTTGAGATCTTGACTGGGTTTCCACTTTCCACGGCTCTTAACCTTTTTCATTCCAATCTATTTTAGACCTTTTGGATAGGTTTGACTATCCCCTCTCGCAAAGTTCTTTGAAAATATGCAGATACTAAGTCCGCATCTTGCAGAGTCTTCAACGAAAAAGATTATTTTTTTTTTTTTTTTTTTTTTTTTTTTTTTTTTAACTCAGGTATTCCAGGCCTTAGGCCAAGACAGTCCTGGGATGAGGTGGCTCGTTGGGTACCCTCCATCATATGAAACATCCAGGCCTTAGGCCCAGAAGCCAACTGGCCCAGTAGGTGTGTTTAGTTGCTTAGAGGTTGCATCGAACCCGGGAGGCGACCAATTGCGGCATTTCCGCCCCCGTGCTCCCAACCCCCAGACCACAGCCACTGGGTTTAAAGATTATTGGTTGTTGCAAATAAAACCCTTTACCTTTTCATCCAAATTAATGAGAAAGACCAATTAAAAGATAAAGTTGATTAGAAAAAAAAGAATGGTTTCAATTCATCTCATCGTATTGTGAAACTGAAATCGTTGTGATTCCAGTAGAAAGAATAACAATCAAAGGAACAATATCAGTTATTGGAACCAAACCTGGGTGGGTAGTACAGCAAGCAGCAAGGAAAGCTATTTCCAGCATATCTATAATTTTCATTTGATCAGTAACAACTATATGAGAAAGACTAAGTGAACAATCTGACATTAGTTGTATTGACCTGATGAAGTAGAAGGCATTTGGATTTTTATGGTCTAAATATCCATATCTCTTACACATAGTTAAAATCCAAGAGTATGAAATAAACACTATTGAAACATTACATTATCTGTTGCTGTAATTAATCAACTGAACTCATACCATTAACTTAGCCTCTCCCATGAGAGTCAGGTTTAACCACCGTTTGCTATTGAGCACAGGTTTCCCTCAATCAAAGGCTATCCAAATAATTCTCCAAGTTGAGTAAAGAGAGTTTAGGATTTTTGTTTTTTTAATATGACCCACATTGAAACTAAAGTTATCTCAGGTAAAAATAGCCGAGGAAGCAATAGGAATCCAAAGAAAAACATTACATAATGCAATTATCAATATGCCAAAGCTTTTTCTCAAACATCCAAGTTCTAGTAGATTAATCTGGGATATGAAACTTAAAAAAAAATATTTTCATAATTTACATGAGAAAATCTGAAACTTATTACCTAAAACCGGGTTAACAACAGCATAAACAAAACTCCAAATGATGTGTAACAGTGATAACTGTCCCTGATAACATATTTGTTTTAGTTTTCAAGTCCCCTGCATCAAGATATGGTCTGGAATCTAGAGTACAGTGTGTCACCTTCCAAATAAATAAGGGAAGTAGTGCGATGAAGATAACAGATTTTATCATCCATTTTTGTTTGCCTTTAACTTACATTATTTGTTTCTTGAAATCCTCTTATAAAAGATAGTTTTTGGGATTTGTATTTCTTGTGATCACGATTCTTAGCTCTAACAAAACCTAATCTGCAATTAGTATGGATCAACCATTCTCTTTTTATTAAAATCAGACACACACACTCACACACACACACACACACACACACACATATATATATATAACATAAAAAACAGAACAGCTTCACAAAAGAGAAAATACTAAAAAATACGAAACAAACAAACACAACATAAAAGAAAGGAGAACTTATTAAAGAGATTCCAAGAGACAAATCGGTGTAATCAAAGAGAAAGGTGTGATGATGATGATCAGTTAGTGATTGGAAGGACATGAACTCCAAACTGGTGAAGCAGCTCACTGACTTTTCCATGGAAACCAACGATCTTGTAGCCTTCCTCTTTGAGTTCGAAGGGTGTGCCAGCTTCAATTCCAAAGGGAGCAGAGGTTTGCTTATTAGTCTTGAACCTAACCATATTGATGACCATAGCATCACTCCCAAAGATTTGATCGTAAGTGCCTTTAGCTGCCGTGATGTATTCACTCGGATAGTCAAGTTCAAACTGCAATTAAAGAAATACAAAACAATAAATTACACAGCTGGTATATACAAATGACAACTCAATCTGCTGATTACGAATTGGTTTGAGAGATAAAATTCTAATATATTCCGATAGAAAAAAAAAGAAAAAAGAATGAGCACCTCTTCGAACCCGAGTAGAGTACTGTTTCCATGCTTGTCTCCTATAATTTCCTCCGCGCCCTTTTCGTACACAAACTTGACGACTGATATACCATCTTGGGCTTGTCCTACATACACCTTTTTAACGCCATCGTAAGCACCATCATTCCATGCAGTTCCTCCATCACCACCAACGGCTGGTAGCTTCTTGGGAGGAGTCAAAGGAGTTGTGGTTGTAGCAAAATACGCACCAAGAGCATTCAGAACCTCACCTGCGCGTCCATGGATTTCCTTGGGTACAAACTTTTTCTCGGTATCTAATCCATAGGGTGGAGAGGTTTTCCCTTTGAATGTGTAGAAGGTAATAGATGTGTTGATGTCAGACCCCTGGCCGAAGATTTTGTCGTAGGTTACTTGCACTGCTATGATGTAGTCGTCTGCATCAACCTCCAACTGAAAAAATAAAAATAAAAATAAACCTCTCCTGAGTAGGGAAGTTTTAATGGATTAGCTCATAACATCCGTAGAGTTGTCTTACGTAGTTTTAGAAACAGAAATGGAGTTAAGCAAACAAAAGACATAAAATGAAAGCAAACACTATACATACCGTTTCGAATCCAAGTAGTGTCTTCTTTCCATGTTCACCTCCTTCAATCTCTTGAGAACCCTTCTCGTACACGGTATTGATAATCGATACACCGTCTTGGCCTTGTCCTACATGCACCTTTCTAACGCCGTCATGAATACCATCATTCCATAGATCTCCTTGCAAAAAAAAAAATAAAGAAAAAAAAAATAAAGATATCATCCCATACATCTCACCCCCCACACTTCCTTTGTGCTTCCACCTTGTGAGCCATCGTTTGCTTGCTTTGATAAGTCCTTCGAATTATTGTAACAACGAACCAATTAATACATTTTAATGCAAATTCTACAAAGTAACAAAACTATGATCAGATGAGATAATGAGGGGTAACCTGATAAAAGATAGAGACAGAGATAGAGAGTCTAGTTATCCATTTACGTAAACTTGCATGTGTATTTATTGATGTCCTGAAATCTAGGCCAGCAATTACGTAGTAGAAGACGATATAGTTTTATACTCCGTAAAATTATATAATCTCGTGATCCACGAGTCAGTAAAATTATAAATTCTTTGGGCTAGGAAGAAAAAATCAGTTGAATTTAAGTACATAATATTGCTGTCAATCATAGATCGATCGGATTTTAATTTGTTTTTTTTGAAAAAAGATGGGAAAAATATCTGGATCCCAGTCCAATTAATTTTCAGAGGAGGTGCAATTCATAGATATACTTTTTCTCTGAATTTGTAAATGGGCCATAAAGCATCGATATATATCTGTGTGGTCAAATAAAAAAATGTTTAGTAATTTAGTATTTGAGAGAAATTAATTCATAGTGTATACCAATAGAGCTACTCCTTCAGTAATCAATTTTAATTTGAAGTACAAAAAAATCCACTAACTGGCAATATGGGATAATTGTGTTTTAGGATATGTACCATTATTTAAAATATAATTTATCTACAAAAGTTCTAGTAATATTATTTTTTACTAATAAATGCTTATGTTATCATTTACCAACTTAAAATATCAAATTATTCATAAAAGACAGCAGGAATATCTAAAAGGTATTATAACTTTTATGCCCTACCAACTACCTCTAAAATGTTTATAAATAATTAAATATATAGTGATAGCGCAGCAAAATTATAACTCGTTTTGGACATTGCGTGCATATAGAAAAGAAGGATGCGTGCGTAAGTATCCCGTGAATCGTGTTCTTTATTCAACTTTTTTTTTTTTTTTTTTGATCAAAAAAATTAAAACTCANTTGAAACTCAGAAAAAAGAAAGAATTTTTTTATTCAACTTGGGAAATGAATACGTTAACTTTGACGTGTACGTCGAGCCTGAACTTGTTGAACCTACGCCAGTTTATTTAAGAAACAGGTCGATTATGAACATTTAATTTTCTTATAAAATCCGGCTAGAGGTAATGAAAAAACTTAATCTATGTAACCTTTTTTTGTTTGTCAAAATATAGGAAATTTGAAAAAAAAAAAGATAATGGCCACCTTCTTTTTTTTTTTTTTCCCAAATTTGATGATTATAGTTTTATTTTATACTCTAAAAATAAATCAAGAATTTTCATTAAAGATAATTTAGATATTTCAATCTTAGAATGAATGAGAGAGTTTTATTCTTTCAAAATAACTTGCCAAATAATAGTGTATTTGATGATTATAGTTTAATTTATACTTTAAAAATAAAATTAAAAATTGTCATTAAATATAATTTAAATATTTCAGTCTTCTTAGGATACAGACTGGTGACCTTAGAAAAAGAATAGGAATAAAAAAGAAAAGAATGAAAAGAAAAAAAAATAATATGAATGAATTGGAAAATTTGGTATTTATTGTTCCTTTCCAAACTTGATGAATAACTATTTTACTCTATAATTCTCTGAAAAAAAGGAATGAGAAGGAATGAGATGTAATAAAAATTACTTGTGAATGATGTAAAGAATGAAGAGGAATTAATTGTTGGTCACCAGTCACACACTAATTACAATGAATGAAAAGGTTATATTCCTTCAAAATCATTTGTCAAATAATAGTATATAAATAGTTTTATAATTTCTGCTGATCAAAATAAATCTCACGAATAAACCAGCGAGTCCATTAATATTCTCATTTCTGCGGGTTTATAAAATATAAGCCTTTTTTTGCCCTTGTTTTAATAGTGCTAATGTTTTAGCAGTTCTTAAGTTTAAGCATGTGGATTCAAAATAGACTTCAAAGCTTATAATTTTTTTTTGTTGGTGTGTGTTCTTTGCCCCTAATCCAATTCCACAAACCCATCCAAATACAAAATAAGATCACATTCACAGAGAGAAGTAACTTAAAACACTTGCAGTCAAACATAAACACGTAAAGTAAAACAACTTATTCAAGGTCACCAGAGACATAAACATGAAGAGACATCCGATGACAAATTTAGAAGACATATAATGCTAGATTTTTCGATGGAGTCAAAGAAAAAGATGCCATGATCAGTTGGCGATGGGGAGGACATGGGCTCCTAGTTGATGAAGCAGCTCATTGGCTTTTCCATGAAACCCAACTATCTTGTGGCCTTCCTCTTTGAGTTCGAAAGTTGTACCAGCTTGTAGCCCAAAAGGATTAGATGTTCGCTTATTAGTTATGAACCTAAGCATGGTAATGACAGCAGAGTCACTCCCAAAGATTTTGTCGAATGTGCCATCAACAGCCGTGATGTATTCACTTGGATAGTCAAGTTCGAACTGTGATGGAATTAAAAAAAAAAAAATTCAGTACACAAAGAACACATAAAAATTTTATTTTTATCTTTTCAACGTATGGCCATGTGTAATTTGTTGTTTTTTTTTTCCTATAATATGATCATGGACTCTTGAACTATTGCACCTTTGCCCTATTCATTAGACCTAATGTGATAGAGTTCACTTATACAAAAGTTAATAGTTTCTAAGGTCGAAAGTCATTAATGATTAAATTCTGATGAGAAAACAATCAATATATAAAATAAAGTACCTCTTCGAATCCGAGTAGAGTCGGCTTTCCACGTTCATCTCCAACAACCACTTGAGAACCATTGACATACTCAAACTTAACCGCTGATACACCATCATGACCTTGACCTACATACACCTTCTTAACACCATGGTAAGAACCGTCGTCCCATGCAGTTCCTTCATCACTACCAAGTGCCGGTAGCTTCTTGGCAGAGACCAACGGTGTGGAATTAGTCAACGGGGCAAAGTAAGCTCCAAGAGAATGGACATAGTCTCCAGCAAACCCATGAAAGCCAACGATCTTCTTCTCTTGAATTTGGAGAGTGAATGAAGTACCATCATCGTATCCGATGAGATCAGAAGTCTTCTTGTTAGATTTGAACTTAAGCCCTTGAATAAGACCTTCAGGGTTATACCAACCTTCTACAGAAATTAGATGCTCCTCAGGATGGCTAATCACAAACTGCATAGATCAAGATAAAACAAATGTCTAAAATAGAAAACTATATATAATAAAAAGCAGATCAATGGGCAAGGAAAAGGTATATGAACCGGATCAGCTGCGATACTACGGCCTTTGATACCACGAAGAGGGGCTTCTTCGGTTTGTCCGTTCTTGACATAATCAAATTTAACATATTGAATGCCGATTCCACCTGCTCCGACCTGAATCTTGGTCACTGCATCGTGTTCCGATCCATCATCCCATTGGTTGCCTCCTCTCCCTCCTTGTGCTTCCACCTTTTGAGCCATCTTTGCTTGCGTATTATCAATCTTACATTAATTGGAAAAGCTTGTAAATAAAACCTATTATACCAAATTGTACATAATTATGATTATCATAAGATAGAGAGGAAAAGAGAAGTAGATAACCGACCTTCAAAGAGAGAGTAGACGATGATCCATCCAACTGAATTGTAATGTGAATTTATTGGCCTCTTGGAATAAGCCATTGATCCGCATCTAGGCCATTAATTAGTACAAGTCGACATAATATAATCTATTTAATTTCGTGATCCACGAGGCATACTATAATATAATTTTAAAAAGTTATAAATATTCTTATACTTATATCTTTATTTTGCCGACTCATTTACCTATACCTTTTCAACTAATCATTTTTTATGTTGGAAATGTAAATGCGAGGCAAAAGTATGAAGTGCAGAAAATAAAAAATACACACATTATTTTTACTAAGATTTATTTTTTACTTTTTGGAATCATGTTCAAATTTCCAATTTATAAGAAAAAAGAAAAAAGGCAACTCAACTTATTGGTAAAGCTGGAGAGGTTCATGTCAATTCACCAATCACGACAAGCTTTACCAATACGATCAGCACTCTTCCATACCTTAGAGTTTAGTATCTCCGCAATCTATCTTAAATTTGACGTTTATCCGAACCATATCATCACAGAAATAAATCAAAGAAATTTTTGGAATTTTATTTGATTTACACTCTCTTACATTTCGTTTCTCATCTATCTTTTTTTGTTTCCATTTCAAAATCAAAAAATACTTTAACCGATGAACTGGCCAAAAATGTCTTGTGGACTTCTCGAAACCATGTCTTAGACCCAATGTTTTAGGCCTATATTTCGTGAATTGATACAAAATCACAACATACAACTGCATCTTCAAGGAAAATCCAATAAACAGAAAATTTATCATATTTTTTCTGGGTCAGGTAACGATGGCAGTGAGCTAATTTACAAAATAAAATAGTTGACAAAAAGTTATACTCTCTGTCTCATGTATCAAAATAAACTTTTCTCACACTTTATTGAAAAGAAAGAGAAATTATATTTTGGACTGAAAATTTTACAATTTTGTATTTAAAATTCTAAGTCATATACAGTATTGAGATAGTTTAGATAATGGCAAGTCGAATTAGCGAGTATCACTACTAATATAACCAATGGCAAAAAGTTATATTAACGGAGATGGAGGAAACTTCTTTTATTGAAATGAATCACAAACACATCAAAGGAAAAACATCACAATAGGCATTACTTAAAAACACTTATTCAAAGATCACCAGAGGCACGAGGATCTGATAACTTATTACATACATGGTATAAAAGAGAAAGATGTCATGATCATTTGGTGACTGGCAGGACATAGACTCCAAGCTGATGAAGTATCTCACTAACTTTTCCATGGAATCCGACGATCTTGTGGCCTTCCTCTCGGAGTTCAAAGGCTGTGCCAGCTTCAAGTCCAAAGGGAGCAGACGTTTGCTTATTAGTCTTGAACCTAAGCATATTTATGACCGTGGCATCACTCCCAAAGATTTTATCGTAGGTTCCTTCAACTGCCGTGATGTATTCACTTGGATAGTCAAGTTCGAACTGCAATTAATGGAAACCAATTAGCAAAACAATTAAATAGTGGATAGAGAACCGATCTAATTTCACTTCTAACACAAAATAGAATATTTTTTTAGGTATTATGATCTTTCGATTCAAAATTAATTAGTCATAATTGGAGATGTCAATGCCTATTACATTCTATTATATTACATATAACTCCATTTCGGATGTGAAATATTCTTTGAATTTTATATATATACATATATTAATTTATTTAACCAAAAGAGAAAGAAAGTATTATACCTCTTCAAATCCAAGTAGAGTACTCTTTCCATGTTCAGCTCCAATGATATCCGCAGCGCCTTTGTCGTATACAAACTTAACGACTGATATACCATCTTGGGCTTGTCCTACGTACACCTTCTTAACACCGTCGTAAGCACCATCATCCCATGCAGTTCCTTGATCAGCACCAAGTGCCGGTAGCTTTTTGGCAGGGGCTAACGGGGTTGAAGTCAACGGGGTAAAGTAAGCTCCAAGAGAGTGGACATAGTCTCCCGCAAACCCATGAAAGCCAATGATCTTCTTGTCTTGAACTTGGAGAGTGAATTGAGTACCATCATCGTATCCAATGAGATCAGACGTCTTCTTGTTGGATTTGAACTTAAGCCCTTGAATGAGACCTTCAGGGCTATACCAACCTTCTACAGAAACTAGATGCTCCTCTGGATGGTTAATCACAAACTACAAAGTTCGACATCAAAATGTTAAAAAACTTCAAAAAGAAAACTATATGTATATAAGGTAGTCAGTGGGGAAGGAAGAAGTAAAGGAACCGGATCAGCTGGGATACTACGGCCTTTGATACCGCGAAGAGGGGCTTCTTCGGCTTGTCCGTTCTTGACATAATCAAACTTAACGTATTGAATGCCGATTCCACCTGCTCCAACCTGAATCTTGGTTACGGCATCATGTTCGGATCCATCGTCCCATGGGTTGCCACCTTTCCCTCCTTGTGCTTCCACCTTTTGGGCCATCTTTGTTTGATCTTTCAAATTACCTATAATTAGTAATAAAAAAGTCATTATGTTAACTATATATCACTGAAGTTCTACAAATCAAGAAGAAAAGAGAGATGACCTTCAAAGGGAGAGTCGATTGTGATCGGTGCGATGATTAATCAAGTGAACTCTACATGTATTTATATTGACTTCATGGAAAATAAACATATATCCGCAAGCCATTAATCATTATGCGAAATAATAATCTAAAAGATCGTGATCCACGAGGGGTATTTATAAATTTTACCCAAGAAAACGCATGTTAAAATATTCATATACTTGAATAACTTCTCAACTAATCATCTTTATGTTTTCGTTATTGGGACATGATTGAAACGATGGCGTGGGCTGATTAGCTAGCTTAATATTCGCAGGGTCGTATTCCAGTTTTACTCTGAAATATCAATTTATTAGTATTTCAGTTTTATTATGAAAGATCAATTATTCAAGTAGCAATATTTCTAAAAGAACTTTGATATTCTTCCTCATCAAAACCATAAGTGAAAGTTCACGAAAATTAATACAGGTTGGAACATATTCTTAGGGGATGTGAAGTCAGACAAAGCCCACACTGCCCAGCCATCGAACATGTTAATAGAACATGGTTTGCCAACTCACCTTCAATCCTCTTGAAGCTAAACTCAAAACCACTCGCATCACTCAGTGTTCTCCGTAATTAAGGAGACTCTAATTTTGTGAGAAGTTAAAATAGAACAAACTTTTTCCTTGAGATAACTGAGAGAGGGTTGAATTTTCGCTTCCTGAAAGACGTCACTCAGTGTTGGCTGACTAATAATAGCTGGATTTAACCGAATAGTCTCCGCATTTGTTATGGTTCTAGCACCAAATATCTTCACAAATTACTACGGATTTAGTTTTTAAAATAATTTCACCATCCACTAGGAAGAATAATTCGTCAAGGAGCAATCTATTCTAACCTTTGGAGTCGACGTTAGTTAAATCAATAACCATAAAGTCCAAGTTGATAATCGAATGCTTCAGCTTAATCAATAACACTTTAAAATTGTTAACAGTTACTACTTGATATAATGTATAAATGTATTAGTCAACCATACCTACTCATTGACATTAGTAATTTTAAATATTAAGAGGGTACAAATTTATATAATTATTAAAAAGTATTATTGAAATACTAGTATTAATAAACCTTAATAACTTGGCTAAGAAAAAAAACAACGTAGTATATTGAGATATGAAGATCATTCAAGAAGGCAAAATCAGACCTTGAAAATTTGAAACCAAAATAAGAAAACCCTTTTAAACTCAACCATGTAATCATAAGATATAACGTAAAAGCTCGAAGCGATGAACATCACTCAGGATCCTTAAACTCACTCAGGATGTTTGGTTTTTGTTCTGGGAATTTGATCAAGGGAAAAGAATTCAGATAGAGAAATAATGATTATTAGATAGAAAAATAATATGAAATAAATTTGTGAACTTACGAATTAAAAGTTTTCTGAATAAGTCTACAATGAAAGAAAATAGAAGCACAGAACATTTTACACACTTTTGTGATATTATAGAGAAGGAAATAGAGATAATGGTTTCTTGTAAATTTGTTATTTTAGATGATCTCAAATCTGAAATGTATTGTAAATGAATCCTTGAACGAGCGAAAAAAATTGTATAATTACACAGAACCATAATGTTTACTTATTATGATTTTGTACGTTTCAGTAGAATAAATTATAATTGTCGTAAAGAAATATCACATTCCACATATGATATCAACTATTATATATTTACATTACGTGATTTATATGTTGTTGGCATTTTGGAAACGCAATGATTTGGTAATTTAAATTATTAGGATTTTAAAGCCGTTTTAGTATGCTGTATATATATAGCCACGTCTGACGTACGTATTAGATAGATTTGAAAGGAATAATACTATGAAATTATCCAACTTTGACATTGAACAATGAACAGGTCATTGGGATGATCGAGGCTAGTCCAAGCAATACTTTATTCAAACAAACGACGGACCACTTCATATCACAAGATACACAAACAAAGCAACGACATAAGTATACAAGACATTATTAGTAGAAAAAAGCAGAGGAGCAAGAAGCATATATAGAATTCTTTATTTCACGAAGACGAAAGAACACTCTCGAAACTTTAAGACTTGGAGATTTGCGAGACATGGACACCAAGTTGATGGACAAAATCTCCAGCTTTGCCATGGAACCCAACAATCTTATGATCTTTCATCTCCAACACAAACGTTGTGCCTCCATCGAGGCCAAACGGTGGAGATGTACGTTTGTTTGTCTTGAACCGAAGCATCGTCACAACTTCAGCTTCAAATCCAAAGACTTTATCGTAACATCCCTCGACCGATACGATGTACTCATTTGGAAAATCGAGCTCAAACTGCAACACACAAACAAACAAAAAAAGATTTGTGAAACTTGGATCTCAAGAAAACATTATTTGGTAAATTCGAGAACAGAGAACAAAACCTCCTCTGTTCCAAGAATTGACTTCCTCCCATGATCATCTCCAGCAACAAGCTTCTTGCCAATGTCATACTCAAACTTGACAAAGGAAACACCAGAGTCACCTTGTCCTACATATATCTTTCTCACATCTTCATAGAAACCATCATCCCACGCAGCACCTCCATTCCCGCCTTTTGCTTCTATTTTCTTGGCCGGAACTGGTGCAGCCAGCGTTGGTACTGGCGCCGGAACTGGTGTCGGAACTGGTGTCAGAACTGGCGCCGGAACTGGTGGCGCAAAATGTGCTCCGAGTGCTGCGAGACAATTGAGAAGAACACCGTTCCGTCCACGGAATCCGACAAGCATGTGATCTTACACCGCGAGGATAAATTTTGAGCCACACACACTTCCAAATACAGGAGAGAATCTCCCATTTGATGTTTTAAAAGTTAGCGAGGTGACATCACCACAAAAATTATAAGTCCCTTCTACTGATGTAATGTATTCATTTGGATAACCCACCTTAAACTGCAAAACAAACTCATAAACAAATTCAAAAAAAGGAAAAAAGAAAAACAAATAAATTCGTATAAGCTCGAGCTTAGAGCTAATTTCTAAGTATTACTTACCTCTTTCGGTTCTTCGTTCATCTGGCCATGAGAATGCCTTACCGACGTGCTTCCTTTAACATACTTGAATCTAACATAGCCTATGGTGCCACAGTGTAGTCCAACCGTGATTTTGCTTACACCATCGTAAACGCCATCATCCCAAGCATATCCTCCGACTCCACCACAAGGTCCTATTTGCTTTAGAGGAGAAGCAGACGCGAAAAAATAAGCTTTGCTCCAGCTTTACCTTCCACCACAAAATCTGTTGAGAAAATAGCCATGTTACCAAACATCGGAGATCTTCTCCCATGTGATGTCTTGAAGGTAAGTGTCTTCACGATAGTTGTGTTATACCTCGCGACATTGCTATAGGTTCCCTGAATTGATGTGATATATTCGTCTGGATAGTTAAGCTCAAACTGGAACAACAGCAAAAGCGAAAAACAACAGAGCATTTAAAACAGAGAATGACAATCAACATATAAGAGAGACGCAGATTCATGTATATATTTCGACCTCTTTGAGTATTCCGGTAACGCTTCCATGCATTTGTGTCTCGAACGTTCCGTCTTTCTCGTATTCTATTTTGATACAATCAACACCGTTCCCGTTTTCACCAACAATCACTTTCTTCACACCGCGGTAACCAAAAACACCGTCATCGAATGCATCTCCTTTGTTACCACCGAAAGGTCCCACTTTCTGTGACATTTTTTTTTCCTGAAATCACTCAATAGCAGTCTCATTATAACAAGGATCTGAACAGTTGGGAAATTATTATTATAATCTCAATGAAAAAAATATATACAATCTAACCTGAACCCTACGAACTACTATATTTTAATTACAGCATATGGATGAAAACAGAATTATCACTCGCTTTCAAGAAAAATATCATGCAAAATTCAAATGATATATTTCTATAAAAGAACGATAAAACAAGAAATATCAATTTACAAGCTAGCTAGTAGTTCGTAGGGTTCAGGTTAGAGCGCTCTTTGAGATGGTAAAATTTGCATAATTTTTTTCCGTAGAGGGATAATAATCACTGATACTGTAGATCCGAATAGAGGCCAAACAAAATGGTAAAGTAAATTTAAGCAGAAAGATATTTGTAACCTCAGGATTCCTTAGTTTTCATTGAAGTAAGAGAGTGATGAATGAGTATAGGTAGGGATATGCATATATATATATTGACACGCTTTGGTACGGACCAAACCTATATTTAATTTTATATATCTACGTTGGTTCTTTTTTTACTATTACTAGATTTTTCACATTTTAATACAAATTTTTAAAATTAATAATATTTGTTAAACATTATTTTTATATTTATAATAATAACAATATCTATATATATTAGAGTATATTTTATAACTTAATTTACATCTATTAATATAAAACAGGTGAGACTAAATGAAATTAAAAGTGTTCACTAAAATTTTAAAAATATTTATTATAATTATTTTTAAAAATATAATAAGAAAATTTAATATTTTACATTTTTCAGAATTTTTACTGATTTAAAATGTGATATTTATTTGCTATAAAATCTTAACTATATAAATTTACGTTGATGCACATTTTGGTTTCCATATTTTCTAAGCTTTATAAGTTTGGAGGTTATTAATATTTATTTATTTAGAGATTATTTTAGGTAATGTAAAATAGAAATGGTACGAATGCTTTGCTGCAAAAAAGAAAAAAAGTAGTTACACTTCGTATACAAAAGGAAGTGGTTAAACACGTTATATTACACGTGAAGAAAATGCTCCATATTGCATTGTCGTGAGTTTATGAGAAAGTGGCAAAACCAAAGAAAGGCATGACTTACCTAAATAGTTCACGTAAATATGAAGTGTCCACGAATAATGCATGGTTTTCATTCCCACATAGTCAAGATTTTTCTCTTCATGGTTTTCGTGCGTGTGTGCGTGTGATTAGTGAATAAAAACACAACCACATTGATAATAAAAATAAACAAACTAAGGCATTGACATCATAATAGACACAATTAGATGATTGTGTTTTAGCATCACCACTAGACATGTAAAAGAGAAGAGAACATTTAATTAATTTGGTAGTACTGTACATTTAAATAATATGATAGTACTGTACATTTAATTAATTTGGTGTGAGTTCGAAAAAAAAACAAACAAAGTACAACCAAACAGGTATGTTGTGAGATTGTGAGAATGTGACAAACCAAGAAAGGTAGTATAAATTACGATTATTGGAATGCATGGATTCCAGTTCCACCTCAGTCAAGTTAAACTGGCGTGATTGAACATGATTATAGTAATTGACGGCAGTGGTGGACCCAGTAGTTTTTTATATCAGCGCCGTAATATAATATGTAGACTATACACATTAATTAAGATTATTAAATTAACAGTTTAGCATGTGTGGACTGACAGTGTCACTTTAGGAAACACCGAAACAGTAAAATAGTTAAGTAAAAAAAAAAGAGAACAACTGAAAAGAGGAGTGGATTCAAAATAGAAATTTAACCGGGTTCACTTATTAAAATATTTGGTAATGTAAAACGGATTTTGATTTAAACCCACGGGAAAAAAAAATTGGAAGAAGGATTTTGAAATTTGTTTTGCTTGGAACATATAACACGTGAAACTTAATGGTGCCAAAATTCAAAACTTTTAGGGTGAGCCAGGCAGTATTATAATTGTTTATTTTTATATTTTGTCTGTTTATATATATATATTTAAAAAAAAAACGCGGACTCCTTTCAGTCCACAGAAAAGAAGATCAGAGGTATGAACAAAGGTTGGAGAAGTGGGTTGAGTTTATAACTCATCTTTGACGGAATCGATCGACACATAAATGCTGGTTTTACTGGTTTCAAAAATTTAAACTCTCCCTGTAATAATTTATTAAATTGATTGTTTGGATATGATAAAAACAAAGTAACACTTAGATGTGAAAATAATTTGTTTTTTTTTTAGTCTAATAAATTCAAAAAACAATATATTGCCAATCAAAACTTTTAAACTATGGCTGGATAAAATATTTGAATCCAAAAATCTGAACAAAACACGATCCAAAAAATAAAATCAAACCGAATTCGGAACCGATAAAATACCTGAATGAATTTATAATTTTGGTATTTTAAAAATCGAATCTGAACCGAACCGAAAATCGAATGAGTACCCAAAATATCCAAAATATAAACATATTTCTAAAATTATTAATTATATACATGCTAAAAATAATTTAAAACTGAAATATATAATATACACTGAAGTTATCAGATATTTTAAAACAAAATAACTAAAATATCCAAGAAACATAAATATTTAAGAACAATTTGATTTTAAATTTTATTTTTAATCCCTTTTCGAATATTATTCACTATTTTAGTTTTTAAAGTTAGATTTAGTCTTATAAATTTGATAAAATATGTATTTTTTAGTATAAGATATGTATTTCGGGAGCCCTAGTCCGAATAAATACCGAAACCAAAAATATTTTGGGTGTATTCGGGTTTTAATTTTTATTAACCCCAAACCGAATCCGATTATATCCGAACCGAACTCGATTACATCCAATTCAAAATTTTAAAATATTCGAATAGAGTTATATTTTTGATATTTCAAAATCCAAATCCAAATTGATCCTGAATAAAACCCGAATGGATATTTGAATACCCAATTTTATTATAAATTATCATTAATTCTTGGTGTAGTGATTAATATGATTAATCGTAATTGTTAAAAATTAAAGTTAAGGCTTGAGTTGTTTACTTATTTTTCATTACATTTTTTGGTAACAGTTTCTCACTATATCTTTGTGTTTTGCGATGGATTTATTTTAGAAACACCAAGATGAATTTATTTATTTTGTTAGTTACAATAAAACTAATTTATTTATTTTTAAGTTACAATAAAACTAATCATTTAATTTTTTGGTAAAGGTTCTTGTAATGATTGTCTACTTATTTCTCAATATATTTTAAATTTATTTATTTATTTTTTAAATAGAAAAGCCACGCCTTCAGTCGACCTTACCATATTCATAATGATCCAAAGACAGATCCATTTTTGTATGAAGTGGGCCTCCAAACAATCAATTTTTTAGAACCCACTAAACCGGATTGTCGGGACTGCCTTTTCGTTCGTTTTGGACCAAGTGTCCATTTTAAACAACTATTCTTTTTCTAAAAAAGGAGAATAGTTTATTAGAAATGGGACCCAATAACTTTTAAAAAATGAAAAAATCTAGTTAGAGGAAAATAAGAAGAATTCGAAAGAAGAAATGGGGGTGCTAATTGAAAAGACGTTTTTGGAAGGCAAAATGGATTTTGGAACTTATTAATATTTTAAAGTTCAGAAAAAAAACTTATTAACATTCTCCAAAAAGGATAATGCTGGGTTTTCTTACTTATGTCACTTAAAAACATTATCGGGGATTTAAATCCAAAATTCTTAAAAAATAATTATTATCTAAAATATTATAAACTATTTTTTTATAGAAAAAATATTTTTTTATTCTTTGATTACTCAACACAAATCTCTAAGTTTAGAGATTTTTATTGAGTAATCCAAAAATGAAAAATTCCCCTCTTTTTAAAAAAATAGTTTGTGTTATGAAATAACTAAATAACTAAACTTACGATAATGGAAATGAGAGAATATGAGAATATGAGAATGCTTTATAGATTTATGTCTTTTGTTGGCGTGTTATTATATGAAATAATAATCCCTATTTATAGGGAAAATACAATAAGAAGTAACTCATATGCAATTGCTACATATAAAGTTACATAAGAATTAAGGTAAGGTAACTTGTGATAAGTTACTTGTGATAAATATTCATTAGTTTCATAACACTCCCCCTTGAATGTCGATCACTTGCGCTTTCTTTACTGCCTCGTTAAAAACCTTATCAGGAAAACCCAGTGGGAAAAAACCATAATAAGGGAAAAAAAGTGCAGTTTCGCGAAACTCCCCCTCAAGTCACTAACTCCAGGGGCTTGAGATCTCGTAGGTGACGTATTCCAATGTTATGGATATGTTTACGAAATATTGTTGTAGGAAGTGATTTAGTAAACAGATCTGCTGAGTTGTCACTTGATCG
>OVBI01000667.1:0-59492 GCA_900406495.1 Sisymbrium altissimum
TTATATTTTTATTTTGTGATAAAAGTTATATATATAATATTATATATATATTATTTTCAATTATTAAGAAAATGTTTAACTCATGAGTTAGCTCGTAACTCATTAGAACTCGCTCATTTAACTCAGAGATCATTTAGGCTCGAATCATTAAACTCATTTATTAAATGATCACAGAAAATATAGCTCGGGATCATGAAAATCCGAGCCGAGCTGAGCCAACTNTGAGCCGAGCTGAGCCAACTCATGAGCTACTGGCTCATTTTGACACCCCTATTTGTGGGTGAGATATTAGAAGATAGAAATCTACCCGTTCTATTAGCTGGTTGAGGTGTCAGCCTCTAATCTTTTATCGCCCGACCAATTTTAGACAATGTTTTACAAACTTTCGGACATGGAATAGCTTATAACCAATAAACCACTTATATAAAACCACTGGGATGCCCTGCTTTTAGTAACTTTTTAGAAATTATTTTCGGGGATTTTTGTATTCATCGAAAATGAAATATTAATGATAAAATAGATCAATCAGTTGTCTAAAGAGAACAAGTTGTTGATTATTTGGATGGACTTTTCTTACCAATTAACTTGGCCAAAATCAAGGTGTCCCAGTGATTTAGCCATTTAGGTAACTTTATAACTGAAATTTTAGATAATTAGATTAGTTAGAAATCGGTCACATAATGCATCTATTCTGCTTTTTCTTTTGTCGATCATACTATAACGATATATTAATTTTCACTAAGACCTTTGCATGATTGAAGGATCGGATGAGTTCAAAGATGTGAGAGTAGAACTAGTGTTTGTTACCCAAATAATATTTATTTATAGATTGATAAATAATAAAATTTATTTATATTTTAGAGTTCATAATATTTTGTGAAAAATATTTCTAATACATATAATATATTTTAAATAGTAAAGAGCTCGGTTATGAGTACATGAAACTAACATTTATTCATGTGTTATAATTTCATTAAAGATACTTTTGAAAATAGCATTATTTCCATTGCCTACTAAACATGTTTTCAATAACACAATAATAAACCTCACTTCTCTAGTTAATTAAAAATGATGATAAAATATATATATATATATATATATTATTAATTCAAATGATAAATTTAATTAAATATTTTAGTAAATAAATTATTTTTATTAATCATAAATTATTTTTTTGTGAACATACACATAAAACCAACATATATATATATTGTTTTAACATATTTAAATAAACTAAAAACTAAAAAATGTGAATAAATAAATTCAAACTTGATATAAATAAATTTTAATTTATAAAATTTAAATTTGAAACTCGACAAAAAATTAAAATATTAAAAATTAAGGTGATATATTTTTAACTTGATGAAATTATAATTAATATTTTATTAACTACAGTTTTTCATACGTTATTCTATCAAATCATGTAAGATATTAAAATAACTATAATACGGATTCTAATTTTTATTTAAAAATAAATTGAATAACGATCACTAAAAATGAGTTAAAAACAAGTTAAGAAGATAAGGCTATCCCATTGCAATTATTAAAAACATATTTGATGGATCAGATGAATGGATTACATTATTTTAACTTTCATTAATCTATAACTATATTTATATCAAAATTGTAGATTTGAAAACATTAAAACAAACATAGATTATTCAGTATATAACAAATATTATTTTATAAAATAAGACTAAATTTATATCATATCAATTTTATTTTAAAAATTCGTTAAATTAAATTATCAAAAATTATTTCAAAATCATAATCTCGTGGTATAGTACGGATCTGAACTAATATTATATTACTATATATAATATACTAATATGAATTTTTAAAAATATATGATTAATTTGAATGCACTACTAATAAAATGACATTGAAGACTGTAACAAAATTATAATTTCATTATAGCTTGTTCAAAGATTTGGAGTGGTAGGTGAAGATATGATGAGTTGTCTCATGTCTTTTTGAAAATTTCAGAGCGTGATTATTACATTAACTAATTAGAAAGTGATTAATCAGCGTGACTAGAAATATATAGGTGCAGTTTACGACATTCAGATTTGTCTATGAGATTCTGGTCTGTGACTTTCGGCATAGAAGAGATCGACAAATCACCAATCTCTCCTACAATATAGAAATCATGTTCATATTAGGTTACATTATTACTGTCATTAGATTAATTAATTAATTGCGAAATTAGTGTGTGCACGAGGCTCTAGAGTGGGAATTTTATGTAATAAATTAGATTTTTATTTCGTGTTTTCAGAATGGAGAATTATGTTTTTTGACAAAATTTTAATCTAATGTAAAATGAATAACTGAAAATGGCATCATTTCAATGTTCGTTTTCTTGACCAAACATTGTTTGTTTGTAGTCTGAGTTGTCATTCGACTCAAACAGTCAAACATAGCAAAACAATATGAGAATCTATCACTCCATGCACCATTTACCAAAGCCCGATCAAGCTTTTTCCTTCATATAGTTTCCCATGTGAATTTCGGTACAGTGTAGCTCATGTCCGATAATTTGCAATATGAAACCAACTCCTGGAACTCTATTCATACCATATAAACCCTGAGAATGTTTCTCAGAAGAGAGAGTAACATTAAAGTCTTCAACTAACACCGAATGCATTGTTCATCACCCAAAAGAGCTTGTTTTGATGAATCTCCTCCCAAAGTGTAGCTTGATCACTTTGAGAACTCGACGTAAATACATATAAATAAATACATGAGCAGACAAAGATCTCCCCTCGAACTGATTCTACATCTGTTATATGCTTCTGTTTTTTTTTAATTCACAACCATATGACTTTTACTTTTATTTCTATCAAGAAAACAACACTCCAACAAAAAAAAAACTATATGTACATATGTACAAAGAAATGACAAATTTTGATGAGATTTGATGTATTGTCATGTTGGGATGAATATACATGAGGGGGTGCCATTTTCATCACATGGAAAAACATAATTTTTTTTTTCTAATTGGCCATTTAAAAACAAATATACCCTACTGTGACGTACCAAAATGTTTTCTGGAACAAGCTTGAATAAATATCATGTGCATATTGATTTGAGGCATGACGGGGCCACATGACAATACCTCATTGATCCCTTGAAACTCAATCACAACCTACATCCTATATTTATGCTTATTAGCCTTTGAGGTACTCTTAATAAGACTAATTTATATATATGTTTGGTTTGGAAGTATTCACTTTAAAATTGGAGTCAAGAAATTGTCAATTATCAATTTGTTAACTCGTACTATGGTATATAACTATAGGTACAAAGATTTCGAAAGTCCAAAAGCTGTCAAAAACACTATATTAATTTGTATATATATCTTTATGTGATTGTTATTAAATGTTAGTTATATATAAGTGTATCAACTATGTAACCTAACTTTTATAATTCTTGCTAGATCAATAACAAATCTTCCCAATCTTATATCTCATCACTTCATTCATCTGGTTGGTTTTTAGATCATTATCGCTATTCAAAATTTGGATGAGATAACTTATATGATTCAGCTGAAACAATGTTAATATCTGGTTCATCGGCAACACTAATTAAATTACATGTTTGGACTACATCATTCGTCGATGATTGTACCCTCTAATTATATGATATTGTTGCACACACACAAAAAGGTATCTATATGACAACTTCAGTATTTACTCAATCACAACCATTACAGTGATTAATTAAATAATGGGCGTAGACGTTTATTATAAGGTCGTGGTGCCTTTTACTGAATATTACAAAACTTCTTTGTCTCGGTACTCAAAACATTAGTGAGACAAACAAAGGTCAATTATTGATGTTTTTCTTTTGGATAGGAGTATAATGTGGAAACTTATGTTGTTTGTTTGGAACTTAGGGGACACAATACAGCATTTCTAAGAAAGTTTGGATCTTTGTTGGGTCAGAGTGTTTTCTTTTTTCTTTTCATTGTTGATATTTATTTTTATTTGTTTTATTCTGCATCATATAAGTATCAAAACTTATGGAAACCAAGCGATTTTCATTTTTTTTTTTTTTGTTCAAAGCGATTTTCATTTTAAGTACTCATAAATATGAGTCAAATGGTGATAAAAATATAAAAGCCATTTTCCAAAGTAATTCGTTTGAACAGTTTAATTTGGGCATATATCACATTATCACCCATAATTGTTTTTCTGCATTAATGATAAGTATTTATTGACAAAAATAGTCTTAAATTGACATAATTATTTAAAAGCCTAACTTAGTATCCCTTTTAAATTGGTACCGTTCATCATATCATTTTCTTTTAAACTCATCAGTTTCGTACATATGTAATTCTCTTTTTTATTGTAAAAGCCAGAAATCTTAAAAGCATACTAGTACTAAAAAGTATGAACAAAAAAATTTCCCTCCTAGTATGTGTAGCTTTAACAAAATGATACTTTGTTCTTTGCTTGGCAATGCTTTGAAATCGATGTATTAGAGGTTAATCTATAGAATCAAACGATGGTGGTTGAGGTAATAATCAAGCTCTTCAACCCACATGCCATACATCCTATTTTCTGGCACCTACGATTCCCATGTTTAAAGCGAGTTGTTGCATATAAAAAAATGCAAAATTAAATAAGACTAAGATTGAGAGAATCGTAAACGTATATAAGAACTTACCTGGTACAAAGTAGGTTGGCTCTGTTTCGCTTCACTAACTCGTGAGTTGCGAAAGGACCTCACATTGATACGCAATTGTTAAAAGAGTTTTCTAAGAACTCTGCCACAGTTGCTAAAAGAGTTTTCTGAAGCTTTGAAACTATCAGCTAATATGTAATATTTATGAGATTAACATAAAAAAAGATGAAAAAATGTATCAAACCTGAGGATGATATATAAGTAATTCAATGTATACATATAGAAAACACTATTACGTATTGGACGGTTCGCTTTTACGGAAGTTCCAAAAGCAATTCTTCCAATGGTCTTTCCAACATAAGATCCATCACACAACCCTTTGAAAAGACCCACGCCTTAATAAGTAAGTTGTACGAAAGACGTGTCATCGACTGACAACACTATAAGGGAAAAAAATGGCACATGATAGTAAGTTAGAGGAGTGGAAGTTGTTACCTGCATTGAGATGACAACATGTTTCAAGTCATAAATTGCATCAATATTTTTCACTGATATGTGCAGAAAGAAAACTATAATATTTATCTCATTTTTAAGATATAATAACTGTGCCAGAGTTCTTAGAAAATTGGCCAAAACGAAACTGGTATAAAACCAAGGGTTGTAACGTGGGTTAAATTGATTTGTATAGTTAAATTTATAAGAAACATAAGTGAGTTTGCAGGCAGGAGACGAAGAGAATAAAGCAGGAGGTGAAACAAAACAAAACAAAAAACCGTAGGAGGTGGATGAACAAGAAGAATGACGCTGGAGGAGGAAATGCTCTCTTTGTTGGGCTTGGTTGGCCCAATTATTATAATCTTTTGGGTTTGGTTAGCCCAAATAATATAATTTTTTTCATAAAACAAATTTGAGTAATATCTGGTTGAACGAGAAGAAAGAGCAACAACTTTTGAAGTTGGCTAACATGGTACGGTTTGGGAGAGTTTTCTTTACTCTCGTGGTACAGTTTGGCTGACGTGGTACGCCAAAACTATTTTTTTCAAGTATAGATGGATTTTTTTGTATTTTAATAGTTTTTTCTATTTTTTAATAGTTTTTCTAATTTAATTAGGATTAAGGTTTCCAAAGTTTTAATTTTTTTATAAATAAATTTTTTAGTTTATGATTTCCTTTTCAGTTGTTATGATATAGATATTTTTAATAAGTTTTTTAATAAATACTGAGAAAAGTTGTTTTTCTCACCAAGTTTTGACATCTCATATAGTGTTTATTCTCCTTTTTTCTTATCACCAAACTATTTAAAATATATTAAAACTATAGAAAACACATAATAAATTGTAGAATTATATTTTATTAATTAATTGAATAGCAAAATAATAAATATAAAAAGAACAATCAAATGTCTATGATTTATGGTCATCGTCCAATAATCAAGTGTCTAATTTACTTTGAAATTATCAAATATCTTCATTCTTTATATAATAAAACTAATATCAAATCATAAATAAGTTTATCAAATACTTTACTTTTTTATTCGATAAATTCAACTCCAAATATTTAGTGTGTCCAAGTTCAAACTCTCATTATCTAATATTTAGCGAATAATCAATGATTAAAGATTTCTGTTGTTTTAGAATATATTTTTTAATTATTTATGTAAAATTTAATTAAATGTTAAAATTATTTTCACCATTATATACATTATTAAAATAAATTATATTAATGTCAAATTTTAGGCATGTTTATCAAATACTCTACTTCTTTATTTGATAAAATCAACTCCTAATGTTTAATATACCTGAATTCAAATTCTTGTTGTCTAATATTTAGCAAATAATCAATAATTATAGATTTCTGTTGTTTTAAAATATTTTTAAAATTTATTTATGTCAAATTTAACTAAATTTAAAATTATTTTCACCATTATATACATTAATTTAATAAATTAAATATCACCAAGAATGTTTAAATTCTCTAGCACATTTTCTTTATTCGTATATATGGGCACAATGCGATTATAATATATACTCTCTGACTAGATTTTAGTTGTCAAAGGCCTAATGATTCGTCTCTTACAAAGTCAAATAATCGACCTCATCAGATCCTTTTTCTGTCATATGTATTATTATAATTATAATTATTCTTTCCTTTGAGCCAAAGTGCTAAAATTATATATTCTTTTTACCCCAATTTGATTCAATTATTTGCACCTTTTACATTTCACGGTAATATTCCTGCCTTTTACAAATAAAAAATAAATCATAGAATCAGGGAATAGTTTTCTAACAGAAATATAAACAGAACTATTATAAATTATTTGGACTCCTCTTCTAGATACTCCAATAATTTTTATAAAAAGACAAATTATAATTGTTAACTGATTAAAAAGAAAACAGAACTATTATTTAAAGAGATGATTATACGTGGAAACTATTTGGAATAAATCACAAATATAATATGAATATATGATACCTTTAATTAGGCACACACTTATGACATGAAAAACAGTTAGAAATACATTTGAAAAAATCATCTGAGCATTCATACTTATTACACATTCATAAAATCACACTATTTCGCATCTAGTTCAATTAAATATTTTATTGGGAACAAATTACACGAATTAGTTTTCATGTTCTTGATTAATTTGAAAAGATATTATTTCAAAAGAATATATGAAATATTTATGAATATAAATCTACTTTGCAGCGATGCAATTTTATCAAACTATCGATTTTCAAATGTGAAAGTTCCATAAAAGTTGTCTAAAAAAAAATCTATAAAAGTTATTTTCAAACCTTAGAAATTACTAGAAAGTCCACATGCTTTATCTTGGATTGCAAGTGAACTAAAAAATATTTTTTTAGCAGGTTATTCATCTATAATAATAATAGATCAAAGAATGTAACATTATAGATACTTTCAAAAAGAACCATTTAACTTTAGTTTTTGTTTCTATAAAAAAGAATTTGTTTTAGAAATTCCAAAGTTTTTAATGGTATTTTTAACAAAATTTAATAGTATATTTTCCTAATTATGAAAAGGTAGAATAAAATTTAATAGTATTTTAAAGATGTTATTTTGATACTTTAAAAATAAATCTCTCTAAAAAGAAATACAACACCTTGGTAAATAATTAAATATATTTATATGTAAATTTTCTACGATATATATATATATAGAATAATAATAGAATACTAAAAATTAGAATAATACACAGACAAGAAATTCAATATGTATGGTTGGTCACAAAGCCGGAAAGATGATAAAAATGGATCAGATAATTTACACATCATTCTTCCAATTTGTAGAACCGAAATCTCCCAATATGCAAATAAAGTATTAAGGTTTGTGGGGGGTAAGAGAATTGAATAAATATTTTATTTATGATCAAAAGAGAACCTGAATACAAGAGCGTTTAGATCAAAATGTCGAGGCGGATCTAAGTTTTTTGCGATATATTCTCTTTAAGAATAATGTATGCCCAAGTCACGGATAAAGACCTCCTTTTATATTGATTCTGAGTCGGTGTCTCTCTTTCCTGATAAGGTTAAGCTGAGATTCTTTCGGGATTCTTTCCATATCTCTTAAGATTTTTCGAGATATTTCTTGTCTTTAGACCACCTCGGCAGTATCCTTAATTGTCTTGGTGCCGAGATGGGCTAGACTCGAATGCTAAATATGTTATCGGGCTATCGTAAAATCATGTTAGGTCTTTGGGAGCGGTGCTAACCGGACTCAAACACAATTCAATTTGTCCTTAATTATACATTTACATTCATTTGAATTATACATTTATATTCATTTTTATATAAAAAATGATATAGTATATTTCAATTAGTATACTTTTTTACTTTTTGTTTTTCTATGTAAACTTGTTTGTTAATCATCTGCTATAACTGATGTTGTTTTTCCTCTGATAATCTTCTACAAAAATGATGTCATAGATAAATTATCTGTGTTTGGTATAAAAAATATTTTCAAAATGCAAACAAAATCTAGTTACTTTTGTGTTCCAATATTTTCTAATTACAGAAAATTTATCAGTACATCATTTTCATATGAAACTCAATAATTGACTGCAATATATATCAGTTACTTACAAAAATAAAGATGTTTAAATATATACTTATATTGTATCCAATATTTTATATATCAGATTTATACAGTAGAGAATATAATGAAATGAATAATTGTTTACAGTTTTGAATCCAAAAACGGGATTTTTCTTTATGTGTATGTTTCTTTTTAGGTCACGTGTGTATGTTTTGTTATATATGAAAAAAAAAAAAGTAACGAAGTTTGGTGTCCAGTTCGACTAAAAAATAAATATTTGACAAAAGAATATTGCATTTAACTAGCAGTACAAGTATTAAAGCTTGAAATTAATTAGTGGATTATTTGTCATCAGTGTCGTCATTATCATGATTTATATATATATGTGGAGAATCAGAATCAGAGACTCCATCATAGCAAATCATTTGTAGGACCCAAATGTTTGAAGGCTGTCTACATTTGACACGTGTCGAGCCTAACTGACAAAGATACTGTTTTGGAACTACTTTGCTTCTTGTGTCGTGTGGATAAGATTTTTGTGAGGGTTGCATGATTCGACGGATGGTGCTTATTGTTGATGACATGAGAACCACCACTTTCAATTTTTGCTCTATTGTATTTTTTTTTCCTATAATTAATTGTTACTTTTTTTTTGTCGGCCTAATTAATTGTTACATTATTCCTTTCTTATCGTTGTGGATGAGGTTTTATTTTAGATGATTAATTTTATTTTACCAATCATCTGAACTCTCTCTTTAGAAAGGCAATGCGACTTGTGGGTCACATTCCATTATTTTAGTTTTTTAAACATGACATCTTTATTACTGTTTCCCTTCTTTTTTAACATCACCTTCTTCTTCACGTACTTTTTAATTTTAATATGTTTTTGATGTTTCCTACCTTTTCCCAAAGTCAATGTCTTTGTATTCTTTGTGTTTTAGAAAACTATTTTCTATTCTTCTTAAAATATGTTTTTTTTTAACTACTCTTATAATATGGTTCATGTTTAATGTTTTTATGCCGACGAAAAATAATGTAGAAGCAAAAAGACGAGATTCAAATAAGCATTTTTATGTTTTTCGTGTTTTGAAAATGTTATTCCGCCAAATATACCATCTATAGTAATGAGCAAGGAATAATAAAAAATTAATAAACAAATTGTCAAACTATTTCACACGTTTTAAATTTATGTAGACAAAACGTGATTCTTTAAGTAATAGTGGACTTAACTGGTATGTCATATAAATAGCAGAAAAAAAAATAGCTGAATATTTATTAACAGAATGAATTTAACTGGATAAAAAAGTTTTAAAAGAGTTCTAAAATATTGAAAATCTAGTTTTTGTAGACTTACGATGTTTTGCGTTTTCTAGTTATATTTTAAACATATTATGTATATCATTTATTAAAAATGTGCAAAACGTGGAAACAAATATCATTATTATAAATGGTAAAAGTTAACAAAAGTATGTTTAAAAAGATGAACATGTGGTATTATTCATCATCAATCAATCAACTTGTGAGTTTTTTTTGTTAAAGTAGTTAATTACAACCTGTCTCATTATCAGTAAAACTATTCAGATCCAATTCAAAGATTAGAATACCAAAAATCTACAAAACAGGATCTAGGAGATAAAACTATGTTTCTATTAAAATCAATATAATATATATTTTTATTTTTAAAAAGTAAAATACATTAAAAAGGCTTAAATAACATATTAAAATTAGTAAACTATATCATATAAATTTATTAAAAGTAAAAAACTTTAACATCTTAAACTTTCACATTTATAAATATATTAATAGAAAAATTAAATATTTTTAAAAAAATCTCAAAAAATTAGAAATTTTTATTATTAGACTAAAATTTTGTTAATAAAATAATTTTGTGCTCCCGTAGATCAAACATATTACATTAAGGTTGTGAATGGAAATGTAGTTTTTGTGTAATTCGCATGCAGATGCAGCTGAACCGTGTTAATGCTTCCATTAAACATTTTATTTTGCGTAGATGTGTTTCTTTTATTATAATATTACAATATTATTAAACCACTTACGATTCACTTTTATGAGTAAAAAAAGTCAGAAACTTTGTGTACAGTGATCCACTCCAAAATAAGTATGTTTTTCTATGTGTTTCTACTGTTTTTAATTTTTAATTTGATTTTTTTTATTAATAATATATATAATTTTTTAATAGTGTGATTGGCTAAATATTTTCTTGTCTATGTTTACATAATAAGATGTATAGTTTATTTATGTTTATTATTTTCTAATTCATTATAAAAACATAACATTACATAAATTTATTATAGTTTAAAAAATATTTTTAGGATAACTAATTTTTAGCTATACAAAAATAATATAACAATTTAAAGGTTTATATATCACTATGTATATACATTTATAAATGCATAAATTAAATTATTTTAATATAACTAATTTTTAGCTATAAAAAATAAAATAACAATTTAAAATTTTATATATCACTATGTATATGCACATAAATTAAATTATTTTAATATAACTAATTTTAAACTATACAAAAAATACAATTTAAATTTTTATATAAATTATGATAAATTTATATAATATGTTTGGACTATTTTTTATCCCTTTTCATTACTCAAATATATATTTATAACTATTAAATTCGCTTAATTCACATTTAAACTACTTAATCTATTTATATATATTTGATTTGCTTAATTTGCTTGATCTATAATTCTTAATTTACGTTCTTTATTCAATTACTTAAGTTCGAACTTGCCAGTTACTATTTTATCGTCTTATTCTTTCTTTTTTTTTCCCAAAAGCTCTCACCTAGTGCAACATTAGGATTTTGATTAATTAACTAAATATAATCAAGAATTTATTTATACTAATAAATAATGTCTACGTCGTCGTGGATACGAGGCGGCCACACCTTCTCCTCAGAAGACTGGTCTGGCGGCCAGGGACCAAATTCTTTTTAATGGGAAAACAAACTTAATTAGTATATATATTAAAATATATATTAGTAATATTATTAGTTGATTATTTAATATTATTATGCAATCATACATGCACTTCCAGTTAGGGCATAAGAGGAAACCTCAATAAAGATGCTCTTATGTTTAATCAGTCAAATTTAATGCCTGCAGTTTGCACATTTATAATTGTAGTCCTGTTTTACCGAAATAATATTATACGTGTACATTTTATAAATTCCCAAAATTCTTTGGGTGCAACTGCAAACATTATATTTTATTTATTTTTATTAATTCTGGACTCAAAAACTCATACTGTTGTCCATCTTCAAACAAACATTATTGTAACTTTTTTTTTTTTTGAAACTCAACATTATTGTAACTTTCTACATGTCTCCGTGTGTGTATGGACGACCGACGAACTTCTGTATTTCTTGGCACACTATGAGCTAGATGTAAAAATTCTATTATACTAATGCATATTTGATGTAAGAAATCAATTGGACCAAACATAAATGAGCAAAAAAAAATAATTAGACGTTTAAACTTTGAGTTTTCAACACTAAATCAGAAAAAATACTAAATTTAAATAAAATCAAAGATGATAAATATTAAAAATAATATATAGAAAAGCAAAAATGATTGATGTAATATATGGTATAATCTAAAATGTTAGACATTCTTGAAATTAGTATTTTTAGAAAATATTGAAACAAATTACGGAAACACTAACACCATAATTAGGTAATAATCATGATAGAGCGATATAAAAACAAAACTTAAGATAAAATTAGCAGGAAATTTTTTTAAAAGAACTTGGAAACATGTAAGAATAGCTATATTGAGTGTTGCTTGGTATCGCCTGGTATAGTTTTCAGAATCATTATTTCGGTGAGTTTTTATTTCGTGGCTAGCTTTCTGCGTTGGTGTATTCGTTCCTCTCGAGATCTAGATTGTAATTATTGAGATTATGGTTGGTTTCTTTAATTACTCTATTGTGGTGTTACACGACTGAGGTTTTAATAATTTTGGATGTTGATGATTCTATTTGCATTTATTTTGAGATTATTTATTTTGAGATTAATTATTTTGATGCTATTAGTTAGCCTTTATTTTAAAATCAAACTGTAATTTTTTTTATGCATATAAAAGATAAATGTAAAATTGGCTTATTATATGCAGTTGATTTGGCTATGTCCTTTTCTTGCCACTGGATTGAGTCTATTTCTATCTTCGTCTTTTTTTCTTATAGTTATTGTTAGTTCTCATGTGAATGATATCTTTTATAGTTTATTTAATAAATAACCACAAAAGAAAAATTAAATTGTTAGAAAAAAGGTAGAAATAAATAAGAGAAGAGAATGAGTGAATAGAAGAACTTTGGGTTACATTTTTAGTTTTGTTTTTTTTTTGGTTATTTGGTGCAGTTCTTCTATCTTTTAAGTATTTTTTTTTTCTATTTGTAACCAATTAGTTAATCAATGAGATGTTATAATTGTTTTTATTGTAGCCTTTGTAATTAATGCAAAATTTTAGTTAAAAATGTTTTCATAAAACTTATAAATATTATTGTCAATTTTACATATAATAATTTATCAAACTTTGTAGTTGAAATCGGCGACTTGTTTGATTAGCAACTCTATAATATATAATCCTATTAAAGTTGTAGTTGAAATTGAGGAAATCTTCTTCCTCTTATCAATTCATTTTGAGATCATTTATGAGCCTTCACATTCGAGCATATAAGTAATTCATCTCAGTTGAACAAAAAAAAAGGTAATTCATCTCTTCGAAAAAGTCAAATGTCATACAATGATATGATCAATTTACAAATAACATGCTAGTTATATTTTATAACAAAGTAAAAATAATTTCTTTTCAAAAAGTAACTACTTTTTTATAAATGATTATTTTGAGAAGAATAATGAAGTTATATATACTATATTTTCTATTTTAGTGATTAAAATTATAGAGCGATACTCATTTATTTTTAAAATAAAAAATAGAATATATTATATTATATTTCTTGTTATGGCCAAGTTCCAAAACCTTTAATCCTCGTCTGTGAGCTACTATTGGGATTTAGGATCAAGGGTAAAACATAAATTTATTTTAAATAAATAGTCTAAAAAAACAATAAGAAAGGTGATTAGAAATAATGATAATAATGATGTGTATAGGATGGGTAACCTAACTTTGGTTGGACGAGTGTAGCCGACAATGCATTATTGGGAAGTGCCAAAACAAATAACAAAGCCGAGACCAAACTCAATGAAAGGTTACACATCAACTTTCTTCATCAGTTACTTCAAAGATATACATTTTTTATCGTTGACGAATCACACTCCACCACATTATTCTTTCTAGTTTCTACCCACTTGTATTGAATTTTTTTTATTTTTATTTTTTTATTTTTTTAGTTGTGTGTTATCTTGAGATTTCTAATGTTACGTCAGGTAACCAAGCGAAAACCGATTTTGAAAGGTTAAGACACATTTCTCTTACAACTATGTGGACCACATATTGTAAAATATCGGTGTAATATGATTACGATTCTACATCCGAATTTGTAAAGTCTAACATTAGTACGTAAAATTTTTGAGATAATGTATATATTATTAATTAATTTTAAATTAAAAAAATGAAAAACTTAATATGGTATAAAAATCTGATTTTTCAAAAAAAATTATTACTAATTTTAAAATTATATTCAGTTTGAAATGATTTGATAAAAATTATTATCTCGAAGAGATATATTATAATCCTACATAAAAATTTTGAAATAAACAACATTAATATTAAAAAATTGAATCAATATATATATATATATCAATTGATTTTAAATTGAAAATCTATAAAACATAAGAAAATAATATAAACTATTAAAATTTTCATAGTATCTGCTCACTTGACTTTTTTTTTTTTGTGCGAGACTCACTTGAGTTGTTACAGCTTTTATATAAAGAGACCAAGGGTTAATCTAAAGTGAATCTACCCCAGTTCTATCTCCAATTACGAGCAGATTAGACTCAACAAACATGTATAACAACAATATCATAATGACTTAAGATATCCAACAAGAATATAGGTGTATTGACTAAAATATTTAAGAAAAGTTGAAATGATTTGATTTTTAGTGAATTTTTGAAAGATTTTGGATGAATTAGGAAAGTTGTGGTGATTGTTATTAAACCACTATAGAATTTCATCTAAAATCATGGAATTTGAATTTTTTTTTTTTTTAACTAAAAAATCTCACCAAATCATCATAAAATCATTACAAACATTTTAAAATTCACTATTTAAAATATTTCTAATAACAATAGATTTTAAAATAGATTTTAAAATCATAAGTTCATTAACACTGGATTTTAAAACATCTTTTAAAATTCATGAATAACAGTGGGTTTGATATTTTAATACTAATCACCTCAAAACTCTATAAATCATCGATTGAATACACCTCTATATCTACGATCGGATTTGAATTAAAGTATTATCAAGCTATTTTATGGAACTTAAATGTCGGACTAAAGACACTTTAATGTCTGTACTCTTTTTAGTTTGAAATTAGTTTTATTTTGTAATGTAATTGAATATTTTAAATTTTATTTGTTTGAATTTTAATATTTTGGTAATTCAATAAAACTATTTTATTAGGTTGTAAAACTCATAAAATTGTAGGTGTTAGTATCAATCTATCTTACCCTAATTTGGAAACAAATTATTTAAAAATTCAAATTTTTATTTCAAAAATTTTAATGTTCTCTCGAAATTCCAATAATTCATTTTACTTCTTAAGTTACATTGTTACATAATTTTCATCTTGACTATGGACTGAAATATGAAATTTTACGAATTTTTTTTTTGAAATTTTAATATAACTTTCCCAACATTTTAAGATAATTTTACATTAAGTTTGAGAATAAAGATCCAACCGAATAATTTTTATGGTGATGACCTTGTTTAAGTATTTTCGGAAATAAATTATTTGCCTAACTCTTTCCAAAATGTACTAAATTAATTGATGAAAGAGATCAAAAGAACCAAACCTAAACAAGATGGTGGGGATCGCTATCCATATGTGTAAACCAGAAACAATTAATAAAAATGTAATTAAATAAATGAACAGAACATTAGGGCCAATGTGTTTGTGTGATAAGAAAAAGAGAGGCTGAAGATTGGTAGGTAAACTGACTTGTGGTCCGTTATTTAAAGCACCTGTTAATCACTTTCTAGTTACTATTAATAGATATATATTCTTATATGCATTTACAGATTTTTTCCCATGACATTTATTTTATTACATTCTAAACTCTTATTTTAGTATTTTATTATTTCAAGATTAAAAGTATATATATCATTCAATAGACGATTGAAATCTTTGAAAAGATCAACTTATATTTGGAGGACACTAGAGAACCCTTTTTATTCCCCTAAATGTCGGTTTTCCCATTCATACTATATAATAAGCAGTCCCCTTTGGCTTTGATAGAATTGTTACATAACAAAAGAAAAATGCATAAACACATACATAAGTAAAAATAAAAATAAATAGAAACTCATAACTCAAAAAGGTAATTACTAAGTACTAACTACATACGGCACGAGTTAGTATGTCATTTAACTAGTTTTATAGGTTGTAAGAAAAAGAAAAATTAAGTTGAATGCTGCCTGGTAAAATCTTCAAGACTCTGCCGACTGAAGTAAAGATCTGAGCAATAAGGAATGAAGCTTTAAATTATAATATTAAATTTATATTCATGATATCCGAATTTTACCAAATATAAAAATCATTTAACTTTTCGGGAACTTTTTCTCTTGTAGTGGGAAGAATAGTAGTAGCAAGTGCCAAGTGGGATGCTCATTTGGTCAACCTTTGCAAGTGAGAAAAATAAAAGGAGAAAATTGTGCCATTTCGCATAAAAAAGAAAGAAAGAATTGTGCCATAATAATTTCTCACATTATTCTTTTCAGAAAAAAAAAGAATAACAAAAAACTGAATTCATTTCTTTGATAAAAATAAAAATACATAAATCATTCCTTTGATTAATAATTATTAGCCATCCACCCACTCAACAAAATTTTTAAAAATAAAATAAAAAAGTAGTTCTCTTCTCCTTCTTAAGAAGCCTCTTGGCTTCATCTCCTCCCATTATCTTCTAAGCTTCACCAAACAAAAAAATATATATATCATTTTTTCTCTCCATAAGTCTCACCTCTTAAATTTCAAAGATCGACAAATAACAAATTCCCTAAGATTTGTTTTTTAGTTCTACTCAGATGGGTTTTGATGATTCATGCAACGCAGGTCTTGTTCTTGGTTTAGGTCTCTCATCAACTCCAAATAATAACACCATCAAACGATCCTCCGGTTACAAGCTCGAGCCGTCGTTGACTCTAAGCCTCTCCGGCGATCCCTCGGTGACGGTCATCGTCGGAGATGACCAACTCTGCCGTCAGACGTCGTCTCACAGCGGAGTCTCTTCTTTCTCAACCGGGAGAGTGGTGAAAAGAGAGAGAGATGGCGGCGACGAGTCGCCGGAGGAGGAGGAGACGACGGAGAGAAATATAAGTGATTGTCATGAAGATGAAGAAGGTGTTAGTGCTAGAAAAAAGCTTAGGCTTACCAAAGAGCAATCTGCTCTTCTTGAGGAAAGCTTCAAGCACCATAGCACCCTTAATCCTGTAATTATTTTTATTTTAATCCTAATCTTTTTAATACGTCATTAATAACTTTTGATAATACTCATCTAACCGATCGGATTCATTTTTCTTTGTTTACAGAAGCAAAAACAAGTTCTGGCTAGACAGCTGAATCTTAGGCCTAGACAAGTTGAAGTATGGTTTCAAAATAGAAGAGCCAGGTAATATTTATTAATGGTAAATAAAAATATTAGTTATTCATAAATTCTAGGGTATATTATTTTAATTTTTATTGAATACTTTTGTTATGAAATTTGAACAGGACAAAGCTGAAGCAAACAGAAGTAGATTGTGAGTTTTTGAAGAAATGTTGTGAAACATTAACAGATGAGAACATAAGACTTCAGAAAGAGATTCAAGAACTCAAAACCCTAAAATTGACTCATCAGCCCTTTTACATGCACATGCCTGCATCGACTCTGACGATGTGTCCTTCATGTGAGAGAATAGACGGCGGCAGCGGTGGCGCTAGTGGAGGAGGTGCTGGAAGCGGAGGCAGTCTGGCTACCACGGTGGTCGTTGATGGAGGTAGGTCCAACGGAGCTTTCTCCATCTCCTCAAAGCCTCACTTCTTCAACCCATTTACCAATTCCTCTGCTGCTTGTTGAATAATAATGTATTTTGATTTTTTTATTATTACTAAAATATTAATTTTTTTTTTGGAACGGCATTTTGTTTAGTAGGAAGAACACAAGAAATATGTTAGAAAGGGAAAGATGGGTATAGATGGTCTCTTCTACAATTCCCACTTTGTTTTTCAGTGGGATTGTTGGTTTGGGAAAAAAATAAATTTGTAATTATTATTTTATTTGTAGAAAAAAGGCAATGGTAACTGATCATTCTAAACTAATTTGTCTTATGTTTTCTCATATACGCACATTATTATAGTTAGTAAAGTAAACATGCTTGTAAATAAATATTTATATATATTGGAATGTCGAATTGTCGATCGATGAGATCAACTATATTGAAATTGAAGAAGTCAATAACTTTTTTGAAAGATCTAGATTCTTTTTATTTCCATAATTTCATATGGTCGATATTATCTATCTTCTAAAGATATAAATAAAATCATAACGAAGTTACCCAATAATTGATTTTTTTTTTGTCATATGGAATTATATTTAAAAAAACCCGAAAGATACAGAAATTAAATTGATAAAAAGACGACTATTTTAACCCAATAATTGCTTTCTATGTTACTAGATCTTATGTGGTGACATAAATACTTTAATCAAAAATACTTTTAAAAATGGAATTAATAACATATATATATCACATTTTAAATGAAGCTCCATTTTGTGGTGATGCACTGCAGATATACTGAACTACAAATCTCAATGTCAAACTTAAAATTTTGTACACTAAAATACGATATCTATATATCTAACGGTAGGTCATATTTTACATCACATTAAACAACTAGTACAGTTTTCTTTTGATCTTTCCTATCATATTGTATGAACTTTCAAGCTTGGTTGTATGATAGTACAGTTTCTACATAAAGAAAAAATCATATATTAGATCGTGTAATATGTGCTAAGACTCCATCACAACAAACGAGTTTACAAATTAGCTAAGGGTCCATTCATCATTTATCTAAACAAGGCATCGATTTCAACTTGGTTTGTTTTTCAACTCTTGAACCCAAAAATGGGAAGAAAAATAGATGGAAACTATTTTTTTCCCATCCATCAATAAAAGTTATATATAAATACCAAAGTGATGGGAAATCCACAAGGGTATATAATTCAGTAGGCCCAAACTTTTCCCTTTTGAGTAAAATCCAAATAAAGTCGTGGAATCAGATTAAAAATGCATTAAATGATGTGATTCTTTCTCGAAAATATTAGATTTGTGTATTATCCAAAGAGAAAATTAAGAAAAAAAAAACAAGGAAATCATTTGATGGGTGTGAAGGATTTTAAGTGAGAGAGATAAAGGGTGTGGGGTTTGGAGGTTAGCTCACGTGTATTGATGCATCCCTATAAATAATATTTTCAATTAATTAAAAGAATAAAGTAGAGAAATAGAGAATCAATGCATGAATTACACAAACAATAAGAACAATATATAGTAGTGAATTTTCTAATACTTTATAGCGGGACTCAATACAGTCTTTTTAAAACTTTACGGTAGCAGAGGTAACATGAACTATATACCTTGACACACACGCTATATGTCTATAACTCGTTTGAATACATCGTTTAATAAGTAGAGTTCTGTTATTTTATCTTTCAACTTTTGAGCCACTGTCTAACATAAATACTGTTGGTAAAATGACAAAACGAAGCTCATCTAACTAACGTTAATAAACATTTTTAATCTTAGACTAACCTTTTAGTGAAACATTATTGTTTCTTTTCAAATATGTTAGTTAGGTTTATGATGACTGATGAGTAATAAGTTATAACAGTTACGATTTGTGGTGTTAGAGTTATGTTTAAAATATAGATATGGAGTTTTTTTTGGATATTTGAACCCTTTAATATAGTTTATCTTTATTGTTATAAAAAAAAATTCAAAAGGAGTTTTGAATTTTTATTTTTATTTTAAGATTTTTAATCTGCTTTACACAAAAGAGATATAAAACAGAATAATAAAATAGATGTGAATGAATTAAAAAAAAAAACTAAAATACCAACCGAAAGTCATAAATATAGTCTGGTAACGAAGTTATGCATAAGTATATATAAAAAAAAAAAACTAAGAAGAAAACAAGAAGTTAGTTTAGTATATATATAGTTTGTTTTCCATTATATATAAGTTGTGTTTAATTTGGTTTGTTTGAGATATTTAATTTTTCGTCCGCTTTAATTCTATGAATTAATTTTGTTGTCTGTTGGCTTGTGACTCTGGGGATTTTGTTTAAATTGGCCGGCTCTTGTGTTAATCAGGTGTATTCCTTGGCTTATGATCAATATAATCTTTCGTCTTAAAAAAAAAAACAAGAGGTTAACAAATGGAGAACGAGCATTAAATCTGGAAGAGAATTACCGTGTAGACATGAGATGCTCTCTCTTAATGGGGGTAAGGTGGGGTATGCTTCACGTGATCTTCTCATCGAATTTTTCTCACGTACCATTTTATGGAAGATATTGAATTATTTGCTTTTCATATAGTACATGATTTAATGATGAATATTTCAAATTTTCAAGCTCACATGAAACTCTATAGTCGGCCCTACGTTTGACAACGAGTTTTTCTTTTTCTTTTTTCTTTTTTTTTTGACTAAATGTGGCCAGTGAAATTTCTATATGCGGGATCATGTTAAACCATCCACATATATAGTTTGCTGAAATTCCTGGACTAGATATTTGCAGAAGATATGAATAAAATCATGATTAATCTCTTAGACATAATTGTAAGTTTAATGTTGCTCTGTTTTACTTTACAAAAATAATCTATCTATGTTTTGTATATAAATTTTAGGAATAATTTTGTACCATTCAATCATAAACCATTACGTCACCAATCATCCTCTAATCTAATTATTAGATCGGTCGATATTCATTCATAATTGACATGAGGAAGGTCCATCATATATTCATATTGTGGCTTAAACGGAGACATTGTGAAACTAAACACGGGATAAGTCCATCAAGCATTGATAAAACATCACAATAGCTTTTTTAAGCCGAAAACCCATATTTAATAAAGAATACGCTGGTGAAACATGAACATCCCAATGGTCTTTAAAACCAGCGTATTCTTTATTCTGCACAAATAACATGATTAGGGTTCAGTAAACCCAATGAACCAATGAACCCTAATCATGTTATTTGTGCAGATACGGTCATACGGACCATACGGTTTTCCCATACTGACATTCATAATCCCTCTAATTAACCTTCTTTCTAGAGAGAACGGTTCATGAGATTTGCGATCGCATATATATATATATATATGTATGTGGCACATTAATGACTGATAGATTTCGTTTACGTGTGCAGTCACGTAAGTAGCTTATTAAGAACAGCATAAGACATGTGTCGTTCGCTCATTAGATTGTCGGTTTGTCGACTTCTTGTTTTGAACTATTGTCATCAACAAAAAATTATATGTTTAATGTTTTTTAATTACCAAGCTCAGATTTGGTATAAGACCACGGCAGACCTAACAAGCCATTATTATATCTTAACAAATTTTATTAGTCGTGTAATTTTTACTTTTGTCGACTTAGTAATATTATTAGTTTGTACAAGGGGTGATATCAAAAGTTAAATCAGCCATGTAAACGGAACATTACAAAGTACATACAATAATTCAAAATCATAAGTTTGTTTCGATAGAATATCAACAGCGCCCTAGTTTCGATCTCTATAGCCTATAGACATGGTCAGGAAGTTTGAACATCTAATATCGAATGTTTGAAAGCATACTTTCAATCTTCAGGTTGTCTTCCCATTCTATTAATCACCGTTATAAGAATTCTATTTTATATCCCTTTAAAACCATAAAATCTTCCAACCTTTCGACCATACTACCTTTAAAACATACATAAAATCTAATGCTTCAGCCCCCAAAAGAGAGTTCGACATTTCTTATCTTTGCCATCTCTGAAACTATATGTGATCCGTTACCGTTCTGCACAATCCAACCAAGCTGTTCAGCTGAAACCAACAACTTAAATATATAAACCCAATGGGCCTTAAAGAAATAGATTAATCAGCCCATAATCAAACCTAAACGAGCCCGAGAGAGAAATACGACGTCGTTACAAACTGTCGGTGTCTCAGTGAGAAGCCACAAACGACGACGTTGAAACCAAACTCACATGGCCCCTCCTCCGACTTTCAAGCTCCAAGTGTGAAGCTGCCATATTTTCCCACTAATTAAAATACTTTTTTGAAAAACCAAAAAAAAAAAAATATATATATATAATATTTGCATTCTGCAAATTGAAGGGACGCACGATTTTAGTGGCAATCTAAGAGGAACACTACTCTCTTCAGATCCAAAACCAAAATCATTCCCTGAAAAAGAAATAAAAAAACTCACATTCAAAGCTCCTCTCTTGATTTGTCTTTTCAGGTAAAAGTTCCCATTTTTAATATCTCTGATTGGTTCTAATTTAGTAGTATAACGGTTTGATTGAATTTCTGTTAATTACTTAAGATTTGTTCCAATCATTTTACTTAGATCCGAATCAAGATCTTGATTTTTGGATTGAAAGTTTAGGACTTTTATTGAAAGTTTGGAACTTTTATTGAGATCTGAGAATTTGGGTTGTGATTAGGTTTTGTTGTGAAGAGAGGAAGAGATGTTTAGATCATCACCACGAAGAGGGCAGAGGTCAAAGGGGTTCAAGGTGAAGCATTGTATACAATTGACTCTGTTGCTTGGTGTTGGGATATGGTTGCTTTATCAAGTGAGGCATTCTCATGAGAAGAAAGCTCAGTTTGAGGAAAGTGCCAAGGTTGTTGGTGGGAACGTGATGAAGCTTGGGAGGAAAGATCTTAACCCTCATGTTGTTGTTGTTGCTGAGGAGGATGGTGAGGATGAAGGGAGGAGGAATGTTGAGAGTTTTAATGATAAAGAGAATGAGGTTGTTGAAGGAGGTGATGAGAGTAAGGAGAAGGAGAGTGAAGGTACAGGGAATGATGAGGATTCGTCTAATAGTGAAGAGAGCAATGAGGTTGAGGCTAAGAATGACAATGGTGGTGCAGAAGAAAATGGTGGTAATGAAGAAAGTGAGGAGAGTAAGGAGAAGAGTGGTACGGAAGAGAGTGAGGTTGAGGAGAAGAAAGACAATGGTGGTATGGAAGAGAATGAGGAGAGTAAAGAGAAGAGTGGTGGAGGAGAGAATGAGGAGAGTCAAGAGAAGAGTGGTGGAGGAGAGAATGAGGAGAGTCAAGAGAAGAGTGGTGCAGAAGAGAAAGAGGAGAAAACGAATATAGAGGAAGTGACTGATGAGAGTGAAGGGAAGGAGAAGAAGGAGAGTGAAGAAGCAAGAGAGAATAATTATAAGGGAGATGATGCTTCTAGTGAGGTGGTTCATGAGACAGATGAGAAGACTAGTGAGAAGGTGGAAGTTGAGGAAGAGAAGTCAGGTTCGAAGACTGGAGAATCGGAAGATTCTGTTATCAAGAGTGTTGTGTCGAACACAACTGATAATGAGGGAAGCAGCAGTGATGAGAAGAACACTGGTTCGTCTTCAGATGAAATAAAATCTGAAGGTGAATCTATGGAGAAGAATGAGATGGTGGAGAAGGAAGGGTTTAATGATTCTAATGGTGAGTTGCCTGAGTCTAACAAGTCAGAGTCTACTGTGAAGACAGATGAGAAAGAGAAAGTAGATTCTTCTGAAGTCTCATCACAAGAAGAAAGCAAAGACAAGGAGACTGAAACAAAGGAGAAAGAAGAGTCTTCGTCTGAAACTAAAGATGGAGAAACTGACACAAAGGAGAAAGAAGAGTCTTCGTCCCAAGAGGAAACTAAAGATGGAGAAACTGAGACGAAGGAGAAAGAAGAGTCTTCCTCTCAAGGGGAAACTAAAGATGGAGAAACAGAGACAAAGGAGAAAGAAGAGTCTTCTTCGTCTCAAGAGGAAACTAAAGATGGAGAAACTGAGACAAAGGAGAAAGAAGAGTCTTCGTCTCAAGAGGAAACTAAAGATGGAGAAACTGAGACGAAGGAGAAAGAAGAGTCTTCGTCTCAGGAGGAAACTAAAGACAAAGAAATTGAGACAAAGGAGAAAGAAGAGTCTTCTTCTCAAGAGGAAGCTAAAGATGGAGAAACCGAGACTAAGGAGAAAGAAGAGTCTTCTTCTCAAGAGAAAACCGGAGACAAGGAAGGCGAAAAGATTGAGAAAGAAGAAGAGTCTTCTTCCCAAGAGGAAACTAAAGACAAGGAAACTGAGACAAAGGAGAAAGAAGAGTCTTCGTCTCAAGAGAAACCCGAAGACAAGGAAACCGAGAAGATTGTGAAAGTGGAAGAGTCTTCTTCCCAAGAGGAAACTAAAGATAAAGAAACTGAGACAAAGGAGAAAGAGGAGTCTTCTTCGCAAGAGAAAACCGAAGACAAGGAAACCGAGAAGATGGAGAAAGAAGAGTCTTCATCCAACGATTCACAGGGAAATGAAAGTACTGAGGGTGAAAAGAAGGAAACCGAGAAGAAGACTGACGAAGACACAAGTGAATCTAGCAAAGAAAATGGCAACACTGAAACTGAGCAAAAGCAATCAGAGGATACTTCAGAAACTACACAAACAGAGTCAGAGAAAGAGGAAAGCAACAAGAATGGTGAGACAGAGGTGGTGACTCAGAACGAACAAGATACGTCTACGGACAATAGTCTTCTTCAAGAAGTAAAAGATGCTCGTACTGATCTTGAAACTCTGCCAGATTCTAACAATGGAGGAAACAGTGATAACGTTGCGGCTGAGTAAAATCTCTCCTCTCGTTTATCAAAATTCTCTCATTGATGTTGTTTAGTAGTGAGTTTAAGAAATTGAATTTGTGTCATGTAATTTGTTGTAACCTTTCTTTTACATATGGGCTGTAATCCCAAAGCATAGTTTTTTTGTACCGAACACAATTTTTTTGCTTCTCTCTACTGTCTTTAGAATCAAATTCTTGAAACTTCATTATCAATGGAATCAAACGTTTTAGTTGAAATGAGAAATCAATGGCTCTTTGCTTTGTGTCCATGTCTTCTCGAGTGCATCGGTACTTTGGAGAGTAGCTGTGTTTGGAATAGTTTGGCTCTGTTCTCGTTTTGGTCTTACGTTCTGTTGGATAAGAAAGTCAATTATGATATAAGTCTCATAAATGATATACGACTTTTTTTGACAATTACATTTTCAGTCAAATAAAAGTATCATATTACCCAAATATCTACAACGAGAAAGACAGTTACATTTTTGGTCAAGAAGTTCGAACAAAAGGTACTTTTGCTAATATGATCATTTTAAAGGAAAAAAAATATTACCAAAATAATTTTACACACCAGGAAAAACAGCAACAATTTTGGTCAAAATAGTTTTTTTTTTCCTTTAAAATGATCATATTAGCAAAAATAATCAAACATTTTGGTTGATAATGTTCGTACAAGCTTATTACTTTACATGAATTTAACACGTATAAAAAAGAAAACTAAACTTGCTTCAGAGCGTGTTTAATTAATTCGAGAGGCTACTTACTACCGTACATGAATTGCGTTAGTGCATTAATCTCTTGTGTTATCATAAAAATACGGATTAAAATTTTAACAAAACTAAATATATCATATCAGACATTTTTACACGGCCAAAAACCAATTTCTCATTACGAAATCAAACTCGACCTCTCTCCTAAACATAGTGTCATTCCAAAAAAACAAAAAAGAACAATTATCGGAAACTTATTCACCTAAACCATAGACATTAGTAATTTACATTAACTAACCAATCAAAGTTTAGCTGATCCAACGGTTATACAACAAACTCACGGCTCTTGAGTAAACAGCAAATGCCTCAACGTCGTTACCTCTCCGTCTTTATGATGATCCTTACCATCCCTACACGTGTCTCGATCCACATCGTCCACTCCCTCACCACCAAACGCGCACGCCACATCACGCGTGACCATCCGATCCACCGTCGAGGAAAACGCTTCCTTACACGTGGCATGATCCAATCCGTCCATCATCATCATATCGCGAACCTCTTCTTCCTTCCACCCCGCCTCTCTCAGCTTCCAAAACGCGTCGTCCAAACACGCCCTCAACCTCTCGTCACAACTCAACGCGCTCCACCAACCGCGCGTGGGACCACGCGCCACCTTCATCCTCCCTCTCTCCGCCACGTCAGTCCAAAAATCCACTCGACGCCGCCGTCTCGACTCGCCGGAAAATTCCCGAAACTCCCCCGATCGATCGAGTCTTTGGAGAAACCCGGCGACGTCGCAGCTCAGAACCCTAACTCCGTCGCCGTCGATTCGAAACACAGGACTTCCCGCCAAATTCGGCGTCGAGGAAGGGACGTAGAAATTCTCGTAGACGGGGACGAGAACCGGAGCGAATTCCATCAGCTTCTTAACGAGCGATAACGCCTCAGCGTCGGATCCGGGTCGGGTCCCCCAAGAATCGACCCAGAATCCGTTTCGGACGACGAGTTTGGATATATGGAGGATAGGGAGATTGAAGAGGAGGAGGAGATTATTCCGGGTCAACCCGGTTCGCCAATTAGGAAACTGGGTACCAACCGGAAGACCCGTTTCAAGAATCGAACGGAGATCAATAGGGAAAGAGAAACCAATAGAAGATTCAACGGCTGAGATCTCTTGATTGGTAAGCCCAGGTGTAACATCGAGACCGGTTAGAGATTTTAAATGGTTTATTGTGGTTTTACAGTAAACCGGTATCGGAGGCTTCACAGAGGAACGAATAGGATCGGAAACTATGAAACTAAGAGGGCTGATTATTCCTGGAAGACGATGATTCATCTCTTTTGTATATTAGCTGAAAACTTAGTCAAGAGATCGTATTTATAAGGGAGAGAATCATATCTAATTTTCTTAACAAATTAAATATAGAATTGTGTGACTGATTATAGAAAGTTACGTTAATTGGAAACACTGATTTTTTTCTAATCATACGGCGCAGTACATAAGAGGGAAACTAAACCGTATTATGTTTATATTTATTTATTAAAGGTATAATATATACGTCTGAATCTTACAGCAAATATTAGCTAAATCATCACAAATTTTTTCAACAACCATGTGTAGTCTGTAGATGAGTTATAAAGATGTAACTGTTATTTTTCATTTTCTTCAAAAAGATGTAATTGTGTTTTTTAATTCAGAATATCCAGAAGCTGAATATTTAGAAGAAAAATATGTAACGAATTATGGAAAATGATCACTTCAGACGGGGTACTCAAAAGACTTTTAATTTTGAGAGCCTTAAGCAAAATCAATACACATTAATTTTGCTAACTACCCCCTTTAAAACTATAAAATACTATTTTTTTTTATCAACTCCCCTTTAAAACTATAAATAACTCGTGATCTTTAATGCTAAAAAGTAAAAATACATAAAATAAATTAAAGTAAAACGAGACGATTACGTATATGGGTTTCAATTTATATGGTATTTTCTCTTTTTGTAACAATTCTATAAAATTTCACAATGGAATATTGAAAATCTAGTATTGGTAATTGAAGATTCTTTGGAAGACAATACAACGGATGTGCTGATTTTCCTGCCAAATTTCTTGTTTTACTTACTTTGCTTTTATTAAATGTTTCATTTGAATAATTTAAGGAAGTTTATATTTCGCTATAGCATCGATCAGGTGATGTAGTACTGGCAGATGCTATCAGGAAATGGTCCCTTCCTTCTTTTTTTTTTGTCTATCTATGCATCTTCGTTTTCATATTCAAAACCGGTTTGGTTGAAGCCCTTTTTAGAGGCCTATTCTCATAATTGTAATCGTGCAAGTTAATCAATGGAAGATTATTTGAGGCAAAACCTTTTTGGGTTTCAAAATACTGATTAGGTAGGATTTCAGACAGATGATTAAAAGTTAATCTTACTTTCTAGATTTTATTTGTTTATTTTATTTGGAAGATTCGATGTGTTTAGCTTTTGGTATCCAAAATATTTGTCATTGGAGACAGAATGTGTCGGCTTTGAGTCTCATGGGCTGGTTTTGTCTTATGTTTATATGTGATCTCGCTTTTGTAGCAGAAGTGGGGATATGCTTGCATAATTATAGTCCGTCATTTGTTAGAGAACGTAAAACTTGTATATTTGTCAATTCTTTTGATTTCTAGTTGGAAAATACATGTTTGAAACATCTGATGAGATCATTAGTACGGAAATAATTTGTTTGAATCAGTCAATATTTTGAACACACTGATGTGATTTCTTCAGAATATCTTCGTTCAAACATATCATTTATGAGTTAGAGGAGTTTGATAGTTTATCGTCACAAGTTTATTACTGCTTTACATAATGGAATAGTTTAAATGCAATGATTGCCACGAAAACTATTTCATTCGTCCCAGTTGTTCATATAAATAATAATTATAGTCTTATAGACCAGTATAGATCGACGATAGGTAATGTGTGAATGAGATAACGCCAGTAACGTAAAGTAGTTCGGGATTCTTTTCGTTGTGGTTACATCCATGAGAGCGTTAGTTGATGGCTAGAGTAAGAGTGAGATTATATTTTAAACGTGGAGAGAAAGTATAGATCTGAAATCAAATAAATAAATAAAAACTGTTAGAGTTCTCACCAACGGTGGAATGGTATCGGTGGTGCCAAAGGTTCTAGTAGCATTAGCATCTCTAAAGATTTTCAGAGAAAGTATAAATCTGAAAATAGTTCAGTTGGAGTTCTCGTCCATTGTGGGATTGTATCGGTGGTAGCAGAAGCGATGGTGTCAAAGGTTGTGGTGTCACTGGCAGCAGCGTTCCCAACAGTGATATTCTGCTAGAAAAAAATGAATTACTTTGTGCTCAAGTTCCGCAAACGCTAAACATCATGTTCTTATATGTATTTAGGTCCAAAAACATGTTTCACCTATTAAAAGACAAAAACTAAAACGAACAAATTAATTTTCTACATGTATATAATTAAGAAATTAAATATAACTAATAATATGTGAAATTATAGATTTGAATTCAAGAATCAGTTAAAGTTTTTATGGACAGTAGGATTGTATCAGTAGTAGTGGAAGCCGTGGTGTCGAAGGTTGTGGTGTCATTGGCGGCGGCGTTCGTGACTGTGGTGTTCTACTAAAGAAAAAAAGAATTTAATTTCCAAACATTTACGCACATACTAAACATTACGCTTACACGTGTATCCGAGTCCAGAAACATGTTCATATGTTGAAAAACAAAAAATTAATTTTTTTACACGTATATAATGGAAATATTAAATATAACTAATAATATGAAATGTTAAAAGAAAAGACAAATATTAAATTATAGTTATTGGCGTTGTAAAAGGATTGATGACGATTAACGGAGTGGTGGGAAAAAAATTAATGGGCTTTTTTCTAGTACACGATAAGCATGGTCAAAGCGACGTCGTAACAAGAACACGTCGGCCTTCAGTAATGGGCTTTTTTCTGATATGAAGCCCATTAGCCTAATCAATTTTGATCTGATCTCGTCTGATATAAGAGTATAGCTCCGACAAAGAGGAGGAGGATCTTAAACTGAACGCATTGGATGATTGAAAAGGAGTTGGATCTCTGGTTCTACTGTAATGATGGTTGTTGATGAAGGAAAGTCTAAGAGAAGAAATGTAGAAGAAACATGGAGCAATGTGGTATTGAGACAACTTCTTCGTCCAGCAAGGTACTTTGACCCTCCAGATGATGTTGGTTTAATGACTGATTGTTCTTGTGATAGCTGTGGGGAGTTAGGACACACGAGTTTCAACTGTCCGAATCCGAGTACTCTTAGGAAGCGTTGCTTTTTATGCGCTAGTTTCGAACATGTTGGGGAACATTGTTCAATGGGACATGATGATGATGATGATGACTCTTGTCCTGACATTTGTTGTTTGAGATGTGGAGGGATGGGACATGAGATAGGTTTGTGTAAGTATGAATACTCTGAGGATGATTTGAAAGATGTTCAGTGCTATGTTTGTAGAAGGTTTGGGCATTTGTGTTGTGTGGAGGAGACTACTTGTGATTTTTTTGTGGGATGTGTCTTGCTATAGATGTGGTCAATTAGGTCATGTTGGGTTGGAGTGTGGTAGATATGATTCTTCTTCGGGGTACAAGAGAGATTGTGGTGGTAAGCGTTGGAAGAAAAGGTATTCTTCGAGTGAATTAGCTGAGAGGAAAAAGAAACGGATTGAGAAAGCTCTTGCTACTTCTGCAGCTATTCGGGATCGGCTTGAGAAGAAGAAGATGAGGAAACTGGAAGAACAAGGGCATTCTACTCTTCATTATTCCAATGGGAAGACGAATGATGAAAATTCGGAAGAGGTATCTAGTCTTCATGTATCCAATGAGAAGAAAAATGATGGAAACTCGGAAGAGGTATATACTCTTCATGAATCCAATGGGCAGACAAAGAAGGATAGTGTTGAGTCGGAAGAGAAAGTTACTAAAGAAGAAGGTGAACAAGAAAACTAAAAGTGAATATCAGAGAAACCAGATCATAGAAGCGGTGGGATAAAAAGAGGATTTCGAAGAAAATGCTTTCCAAAGAGGAAAGTTCAGGAGGTCGTCACCATATATCACCAACATTCAGAACATTCAGTTCGGGTAGGCATTACCTAGAGGTTCTCTGTCGACTGTATCATGTGGTGGAAAGTGGAAACCATAGAGATTCATCATTCGAGTCTAATGAGCATCTCTCGGGTCTTCCAACTTCAAGGTGGCAGCCTTGTTATCCTCCTACCTCTTCCCATCATCATCATCAGCACATATACTGTCCTGCACCTTCAAGGTATGGTCCGTCACACCACTATGGCGAGTTTTCAGGTAACTATTAACGGTGGTAGTATCAATTGGTATTATTGGTGAAGGTGAAGATCGTGCTCGAAATCTATTACGCTTGATGGTACTTATTGGGATCGAGTTAGCTTACCTAGACCTCTTGTACTTGATTCGGGAGCTTTTTGTTGTTTTGTTTTCGTCTCTTACACAAGTAATTTGTGTCAGTCATCTTTTGTTAAGTTTAAGTGATATGTTTTTGCTTTTCTGCTTTATGAAAGATGGTTTTGATGCCAATGAAAGGAATCAGATTCTATTGTTCAAATATTTATCTCTATTATTTCAATGCAAAGTAACTGCTATATTCTTAGTGATTTTCAAGATGAACACCACCATCATCATTACTGAAATCTTCTTTGTAGATCATGAGATGATGTTGGAACATGTGCAAAGCCCTCATGTATATCGTCTAGTTTCTTTATATCATGTCCAATCACTGTCACGGTATGGTCAAGTTTGAAACGCGTGTTAAGTCCCGCACATACAAGAGTGATCAGTACATAACAGAAAACAAAAAAGACCTCAGAAGCGCAATTAAGTAGACCTTCCCCATCAACCCTTTGCTTCGCTTAAACTCTACGTGATCAATACATAACATAAACAAAAAAAAGACCTCAAAGGGCAGTTAAGTAACCTTTGTCATCATCCCTTTGCTTCGCTTAAACTCTAAAACGTCCTTGCATGGTGGTGGCTCGATCCAAAGACTGTCAAGAGTAGGAAGCTCTTTCCACATTAGCCAGAATTGTGATGCTTTAGGAAGCTGCTTAGGCGGATGATATCTACCTTCATCAAACGAGTAGGATACGCATTGCATGCTATGTACACCATACTTTGGAAAGTACACACTGTTCCTCATCTCTAGAACATCTATTCTTGTCTCTAAAGAATAAAGACTCGCAAAGATTGTCACACCGTCAAGAGTAGCACTCGTCATTTCCTCCCATTTCCATGCTACTAATTTATACACCAATGGCATCTCGTCGCCACATGTGTACATGAGATAGAGCTCTCCTTTATGCTCAGTCAAGTAAAACCTCTTGGGCTGAAACATCCATTCATCATTATGCATATAAGGGCATCTATGTTCATCCCATACTTGATGATCCAATGTGAGAGAAGCAAGGTCAAAGTCAAATAATACAGATCCTGATGCAAAGCAGTAGAAATGGCCATTGGTGTACACAAGGTTGCTATGCATACTACTGTCAAAAGGAACAGAACAAATAAATTCCATAGTAATCCACTCAGTTGCTCTAAGATTCCAAACACTGATATCAACAAGATCTTTACTCTTTGGATATAAAGCCACCAATGGACAACTACCCGAGGTAGGAGCTGAAGAGAAAGCAATTGCTTGAAACGTCAACTCACACTTTGGCAATGTTATGAGCTCCCTAGAGTACGGGTTGAAGAAGAACAAATCCACTAAATTTGATCTGCTGCGCATAAGCAACCAGCCTTCCTTCGAGTAACAAACACTGTTTCCATCTATCTCAGGGAGATTCAGTTGGTACATCTTACCCTCCAAAGGATCGAAAAGATCAATGTTGCTGCCACTTTTAGGAAATGACATAACCCACGGAGGCTGTTGAACAATCCGCACAGATACAGCTGCGTCACGCCAAGCTTTACACACAGCAGATGCTTGAATGTTGTCTTTTAACTGAAGATGAGACAGTATCATTTCCAAAAGGCTTGATGGAAGGTTAGCAATAATAGTGACAACGACCTTCTTGCTTTCAGACCCATTGTCCGACATGTAGACAAAAGTGTTAATTTTTTTCTACCAATAAAATTAAAACAATAATGAAACTAAAATTTAAGTCAGATCAGATTCAACGGAATTTAACAAAAGAAACAAATAAAAAAATCTAACTAACTCCTCAAATCCTGCAATTATTATTATGTGAGATTATGAGATTCGAAAGTAATGATCTTTTATCAATAGCACCTTTGATATCGTTTTTAGTCTGAGATTATTAAGAGAGAGAGTGAGAGAACTTACAAGATAAACTTTCCTTTCAGATCAGCCATTTTCATTAACTGCAAAGAGATAATGACGGAAGTTAAAAAGGTTTTTGGGAGAAAGTAATAGTTATATCGAAGTTTTGTAGCAAAAGCAAACGCAAACGCTAACGCTAACTCGAACGCACTACAAACATTTTGCTTTCAAAAATATTTCAGACTTGGGGTGCGCTTGACAAATTAGCTTTTAAAATCTGTAAAGACTTTGAAAAAGGATTTCAGTTTTAAAAATTAAAAATTAAAAATTATCCAAACACATTTTTATTAGTTTAAAAGTTTTTAAATTTTTTAAAATTATTTTATTTGTTTCAAATGACTGTGACTTTTAAAAATTAATATTTTTATAGCAAAAATAAATTAAAAGTTTAAAGCCTAAAGTTTATACCAAACTCTTATTTATAGACCTAAGATTTTAACCAAATCCAAAATTGATCTGAAATATCTAAATTTGATAAAAAATTATTATTATTTTTTTTAATCAATTTTCATATTTAAACTCACAAAACTAAAATCCAAATAAAATCGATTCAAACCCAAAATTCTTTTCAAATATAAAAATCAAACTCGAATAAACCAACTGGAACCCATAGTTTTATTTTATATGAATTAACATCCGATGTTCTCGGTTTAGTATGATTCAGATTTTTATATTTAGTTAATTTTTTATTAGATTACGATTATTTTAGGTTTTTCATTATAATAACTAATCTAATTTTTAAAAAGTCTGAAATATTTGAATCTAAATTCGAACTTAAAATAAACCATCCAAAAGTGAACCGAAATCGATTTTAATATTTAATCTAAAACCCATAATAAATCAAACCGTATTTAATGAACAAATTTAAGAAATTTTAATCAATTTTAAATATATTTAAATTCAAAAACTCAAAATCCAAATAAATCATTCTAAATCCGAAATTCAATTTCGAAGTCCCAAATTAATTTGTTTAAATTATTTTTACAAACATACAAATTGTGTTTTAATGTTAGAAAGAAATGACAAAATGATTGAATCAGAATTATTTTACCATTTCATGATTTCGATGCTCTTCAAAATTTGGAAAAACCAGCAAGGGAAGGTCCAAATTCATATTACATCTGCATAAGAGAAGAGCATATGTACCAAGATTTATTAATTAATTATAAAAATGATGAGAAAAAAAAAACATTTTGTTTTATTATAGTCGAAAACAATTGCGATTTTTTTTTTTTTTTTTTTTTTTTTTTTTAAAAAAAATGCGATTTATTGTATTATACACATTCACCACACCACAGTTCCAAAATTGCGATTTTGGTATTATCCATTCCATCCATTATATAAACTGAAATAGCTACAAAAATACAAAAACTTGCCATTTCTGTATTATTATTCCAAATTAGGAAATAACAGACCAAACCTTTAAAAAATTACAGAACAGAACATAAATTTCGTAATTAAATAGAAAAATCTTTTATTCATTTTGATGGATCCATCGAGAAAGAAAACGTGAAGGTAGAAGAAGAAGAAGATAAACTCTGTTTTTTCGCCACGCTTCCCAATACATCTAATCATCGTTGACGTCATCCTTCCCTCATCTCTCAATCTCTTATCTCTCTATAAAAACCTCACCTTTCCTTCCATTTTCGCTTTGATCACATAATCATCAGACCTTAACATGGATGCAACCCAACGTATCGCGAGAATCTCTGCTCATCTCAACCCTCCTAATCTTGATCAGGTTCCGTATTTGAGTATGGTGATCGGATCAAAGTTTGGTTTTTTTCTGTTTGTTTGTTTGTTTGTTGTTGACCCGGTTTTGTGTGTGTGTTTTAGATGGGTGATGGGTCGGGTTTGAGACGGGTGGGTTGTCGGGCGAAAGGTGGTTCACCAGGGTTCAAAGTGGCGATACTTGGAGCAGCGGGAGGGATCGGGCAGCCACTTGCGATGTTGATGAAGATGAATCCTTTGGTTTCGGTTCTTCATCTCTATGATGTTGCTAATGCTCCTGGTGTTACCGCTGATATTAGTCACATGGACACTAGTGCTATCGTAAGTCCCATTACACTTTGATGATGCGTTTAAGATTAAGAACATTGAGCTCAAGATCATGGACACTAAAGCTCCCTTCTAAGTTGTTGTTTTCGAGGCTATGATCGAAAGTTGTTTACTTGGATGATGGTTTAATAGAGGAAAATGAGGTCAAGGTGAAAACTTTTACGGTTTTTATAGGCTTTTGATTCGAGAATTGGTACTGTTTATATGGTTTAGTAGACAAGTTGTTGATACAAAATGAAGGTGAGAACAATGAGCTCAAGATTATGGACACTAGTGCTGTTCTAAGTTGAAGATTCTAAGGTTTGTGTGTAGTCTATGATCGTGAATTGGTACTTAAATATGATGGTTTTATAGAGAAGTTGTTTGATGCAATTAGGTGATGAGGTAATTAGAACACTGAGGTTCTCAAGATCATGGACTCTAATCTTCGTTCGAAAATTGGTACTGTTTGTATGGTTTAATATAGATATTTTTGATACTAATGGATCTAGGAACATTAAGCTCAAGATTATGGACACTATTTCTGTTCTAAGTTTAAGATTTTAAGGTTTTTGTTTAGGTTATGATCGTGAACTAGTACTTATATATGATGGTTTGATAGAGACATTGCTTGATACAATTAGTTGATGAGCTAATTAGAGAAACTGAGGTCAAGATCATGGACACTAGCTTCCCGTCCTAGGTTTTAAATTTTAGTGCTGCTTCAATTCCTTATTGGCACTTAGATGATGGTTTTATAGAAATTTTGTTATTGACACTAGTGCCATCGTATGTTCCTCAAATCTCTACACTTTTCAATGCTTTTGTTGATAATGAGTTTAAGATTAAGATCCTTTAGCTCAAGATCATGGACACTAAGCTCCGTTCTAAGCTGTAATTCTAGTGTTTTCGAGGCGATGATTGACAATTGGTAGTTAGATGATGGTTTGATAGAGGAAAATAAGCTCAAGATTATCACAAGTTAAAAACTTTCAAGGTTTTTACGGCTTTGATTCGAAAATTATAACAGTTTTATGGTTTAAGAGAGAAATTGTTGATACAAAATGAATATAAGAACATTAGGCTCAAGATCATGGACACTAGTGCTGTTCTAAGTTCAAGACTATAAGGGTTTTTAGGCTATGATCGTTTGATAGAGAAGTTGTTTGATGCAATTAGTTGATGAGCTAAGAGCACTGAGGTCAAGATCATGGGGTCTAAGCTCTGTTCTAAGTTCTAAATTTTAGTGCTGCTTCGATTCCTTATTGGCACTTAGATGATGGTTTGATACAGATTTTGTTGATACAAATAGTTGATTTAACAAAATTGAGCTCAAGATAATGGTTTACGTGGCTTATACTAACGTTGTCAATGTTTTTGGAACTTGTTGCTTCAGGTTCGTGGATTTCTCGGGCAACCGCAATTAGAAGAAGCACTAACGGGTATGGATCTAGTGATCATACCTGCTGGTGTACCGAGGAAACCAGGGATGACGAGGGATGATCTATTCAACATTAACGCTGGGATCGTGAGGACACTCTCTGAAGCTATAGCTAAGTGTTGTCCCAAAGCGATTGTCAATATCATTAGTAATCCGGTAAACTCTACGGTACCAATCGCAGCTGAGGTTTTCAAGAAAGCTGGCACCTTTGATCCCAAAAAACTCATGGGAGTCACCATGCTTGATGTTGTTAGAGCTAATACGTTTGTGGTATGCACTCATTAATATTTCTCTTTCCGTATCAATGTTCTTCGCATCTTTCTTATCTTCTTCTTCAATGCCAAAACAGGCGGAAGTAATGAGTCTTGATCCACGAGAAGTTGATGTTCCCGTTGTTGGAGGACACGCAGGAGTTACAATTTTACCTCTCCTTTCTCAGGTTTAAGATCATTCATCTTTCTGTTTGTTCAAAGTTGTAGAAATGTATATTTTCTCATCATTATGTCTGTTACAGGTGAAACCTCCTTGCTCTTTCACTCAAAAAGAGATTGAATATCTCACAGACCGCATTCAAAATGGTGGCACTGAAGTTGTCGAGGTATATATAAACCGTTCTCTCAGCTTTAGTTGCTATTAACTTCGAATCAAGCGATGCATTAAATAGTTGTATTAAATCACTTTGTAGGCAAAAGCTGGTACAGGTTCTGCTACACTATCCATGGTACATCTTTATTGTAACATGTGCAGTTTCAGATAAAGCCGAAAGTTAAAATATATAATTCAATCTCTCAATGCATTGAATGTCAATTACAATGACAGGCTTACGCAGCAGTGAAGTTTGCAGATGCTTGCCTCAGGGGTCTACGAGGCGATGCAAACATCGTCGAGTGTGCATTTGTGGCATCTCATGTATTGTCCTCATCTGTAATCTTTCTTTAGCCTTAATTGCATATAATTGGACTAAACATGTAAACTTTGTTATACTCTACACAAACAGGTGACTGAGCTTCCCTTCTTCGCATCAAAGGTGCGTCTGGGACGATGTGGGATTGATGAAGTGTATGGTCTCGGACCATTGAACGAGTATGAGAGGTAAAAGTTGAAAACTTTATTGAACTTACTTCCGACTTTGAACTTCCGTTTTACTATGTTCATATCGGTTTCTCGTTAATTGATCAGGATGGGATTAGAGAAAGCAAAGAAAGAGCTTGGAGGGAGTATTGCGAAAGGTGTTACCTTTGTGAAGAAGTAAAGAGAGTCCATTGTTCAGTTAGTTTTGTCTTTTGAATAGTGATTGTTTTGGAATAAGAACAATACCTCGCAAATAAAAAAGCTCTTGCGAGTAGTTTGATCTTAAAGATTCAAGAAACTGCAACCACTCTGTTCTTTGATACGAGAACGTTTATGAGTTTTATATAAGATTGGGTTTATTAAAGTGAAAACAGAGTAATAATCTTTGCGTGTTTCTACATACATAAAAAACATTAATGCAAAATTTTTAGTTTTTTCTTAAATGTTTTGAATGATAATTTCACAAGAAAAACATGCTTTTAACACATAATATGTAACTTAGTCTCAATATATTAGTTATTATGTTAATCAAATAATTAACCCCCAAAATCATAGCATGTTCATTGTTGTATGTCCCCAATGAACAGCTGCCAATGAATACTCTTATCAAAACTTGATGAACAGTATCATCAGCAACAAATGAATAGTATCACCGATATAATTAAAAACAATGATAATTAATTTAAATAAAACCATACTTATAATAGTATAAAATTCTTGTTTTTATTTTTGAAGTCATCAATTTATTAACTTAATGAAACGGTCAACTATATATTCACCTCAATCACTGATAAAAAAAAATTAATAATCAAAATTTATTACTGGTTGATGCATTGCTATACTCTGCAGGTCCTTGTAATTTGAAAAGGGCTTTTACCCTGTGTAAAAACGTGGTATCTTTCTATTTTTGGTCAAACATGGACAAGTATGTTATCATGTTATTACGTTAAATTAATAATGATAAAGTCTACATTATTTGATTTTACTAGTTGTAAAGTCATAATCAAGCGAAGATTTTTGTTCCCCAGAAGCCCATAAAAAAAGTCTTCGATCTTCATTATTAAATCAAACCATTGATATTGGGGAAAAAAATATCAAACCAATGATACAGCCACCATTAAGTACACACACTAGTCCAGCTATTACACTCAACAAATCCCTTACCTTATGCTCCCTCCGCTTTTATTATCCAACTACTAATAATTATAATTAATTATAAGTAAAAACGAGTATTCAATTCTGATTGAAATTGGAGATCAAATCACACGTTTTAATCACTGCGAAATTCACATAACGGTTAATTATGAAAAATACTATTCCGCTAACGCAAGTCTTATGTTCTTCACGACATCTTCAATAGGTCGAGAAAATTTGTTGTCCATCTGCAAAAATATTACAGGAAAAAAAAAAGCAAATTACATTTTGGATGCAAAAATCAATATGCTAAAAACAATATAAGTTATATAGATTTTACCTTAGAGAGAATGGTGATAACGAGAGTTGAATTTCCAAAGGGTAGAGTAAAACTATTGACTACTTCAAGACGAAACTTCTCCAATGAACTCAAGATCTTAATTAAAGACCCTTTGTTCTTCTCACAGTGAATCCTAATCAGCAAATCTCTGTCTGAAACTCGTGCTTCGATCATTGGCATTGTCTGCTTCAAGATCGAAACATCATCTAAAGAAGAAGTCGGAGTTGAAGCAGCAGAGCAAGTAGAAGAATAAGATGAAGACTCATCCTCCATATACACTTGAGATCTCTTCACCAATATAACCGATTGATCCATTTTCTTGGTTCCGACTCCCTCTTCCTCCAACTTCTTTACACGTTCTTGAAGTTGTTTTAAATGTTTGATCGCATCTTCAAGAACACTTGCCTTGTCCGCCTATAGACATACACAAAATTATTAATAAACATCTTTCTTTAGTAGTATCATTCTTAAGGGACATCGTGCACATTCCAGATTTGACGAGTAGCAGGACCCACCCAAAAAATTTATGCACATTTTTACGAGGAAAAAGACGAAAAATGCAAATTTTTCTTCAACTAATTTAAGCATTTTTTATTATTAAAATTTTATAAAATGCAAATGTAAACGCAGACGCAAGTATTAATTCTTATGTTTACAATTAATAACTGAACTTTGTTTAAGATATCTAAAGTAAGAATTCTCTTAAAATAACATTAAATGTAAACCTAAAACAAATAATTGAGGGTTAAACGGAATAAAGAAATGGTTTGTGGATTCTGACCTTTTTGAGACCAGGAAGAAGAGCAGAGAGAGCAATCAAACGTTCGTTGAGCTTTTGTCTACGTTTACGTTCAGCCAAAACATGTTCTTTCAGTAGATGTGGCTCTCTTTTTCCTCCATGATTACCACAGTCTTTTCTTTTGTGTCCCACATTCTGATCCATGTTTGTTTGCTTGGAGAAGTCAAACGATGTCTCGACCACGTTCATATTAGGGTCTGGAGACCCGAACGAGATCACTTGCGCCTTGGTGAGCGAGCCAGAAGAAGAAGAAGATGATGGAGAAGAAGATGTTGAGTTGACTTTCAACTGTTTTGTAGGTCTCTCAGGTATCAACATGAACCCGGATCCGGATTCGGATTCAGAGCTTGGTTTCGTGTTGTGATGATCCATAGTTTCTCCGGGTATCACCGGGAAATCAGATTCCCAATCATCAATCAAATACTCGTCAGTGTCAAGCATCAAATCCGTAAAGCTTGAGTCTTCCATTTGCCTGTGGAATCACAAAAACGTTTTAACTTATTAGTTAGTTTTTTTCAAGAATAGTCAGATAATTTGTTTTCTTGTTCTTGATATAAAAAAAAAAAAAAAAAACAAAGTAATGTTGAGAGAATATAATTTGGATAAGTAAGAAACAAAAGCAAAAAGAAAGAAGGATCTTAGAAGAAAGCATATACTTACTTTTGTTTCTTGTAGGGAGTAAGTATGTGTTTTTGTTTTGTTATGTGAATGTGGACGAGTGAACTCTTTATAGTGGTTTTTGGACTCGACGCGGCTTCAGAATGATCGTGCAGGTATCGATTTGGGTAATAATAATGTTTGGTTATTGTATTATTGTTTTGTACTATACAATATCGTCCTGAAAATAGCATATGGGTTAAAACGAATTAAAGTATAATTGTTTTATAAATTGCGCGGAGAAGTCGCATATCCACAATATACCACAATGTGGAGCGACCGGTTACCCGATCTAGTAGGTTTGCTTTTTGTTTTTTAATAACTATCAAGAGATCCTGAAAAAAAAAAAAAACTGATATTCAATTGTAAAAAGTTGATTGTATTTTTTAGTAATAGAGATTAGAGAAGCAAAATATTTGTTTGATTACTTTATATGAGTTTCGACGATTTGATCAACTGTTACAAGACGAGTGCATTTTTTTATCATATGTTATTTTTTATGTTCACATCTAATTTATTAAATAGAGATTAACGTTTAAGATGTATTGTTAATTATTTATTGGTTTGGAATTTTGTTTGATATATTAGACATTCATCACATAAACAGAAAATAAAAATACCATGTTACATGAAAAAAAAGTCACTTCGTACTGAAACATGACTTTGTTATATGAAAAAAAAGTCACTTTGTTATATTTCACGATTTTCCATTTACCAAATTGAGTCAAAAAATTAAAGTGGGTACTGGGTTTTGGATGAACTTGGAATTAATGCGTAGAGATTGGAGTAGCAATAGATGCGATGAGATCTGACATTGGAAAACTAACATGATTTTAAATTAATGATTTGTTTTTTAGTAGCTTCATACAATAAATGTATCCAACTTGAGATATTTTATCAGATAATGTAAATAAAGCAGCATATGAAATATGGTTGAATGATAAGAAAAAAATATAATAGAAACTGTAACTAAGTTTTTTAGCTATTAAAACTAGAGGTGTTCAATCTAGATTTCGGTTCAGTTTAGAACAAATTTTTTAGTCTTTCTGTGTTTTCAATTTATAAATAAATATATTCATGTTAAAACTGTATCTATTATAGATTGTTTTAGTCCAAATTCAGGTTGGCTGTTATTCATCCAACTCATGATTGTCTGTCTAGTAGTTAGCCGCTATAAATGTTTGCAATGACAAGAGTACTAATCTATAGATATAGACTAGTTATTTTGGGTGCAAAACATCAACATAGACCCGACCTTGGTCCCAAAAGGTTAAGTGCAATTAAGCCTCACAGATATTATGTGCATTGTAAGTTACAGTTTGTAATTAAACTTCCTATATATAGAATTGTATACTTCCCGATTTGCCTATCGCTGTCCAAAAGATCAATTCATTAGTTTTACATATAATTAATATCGTTTTCATTTTAAATAAAGAGAAAATCAAATCATCCATTACGTAGATTTAGATTATATGCTTACATATTATAAAAATAATTGAATAGATCTTCTTTTGTCCAGAGAGGTTGAATAATGAAGACTAGTATATAACTTCTTAGCAAAAAAAAAAAAAGTATATAACTTCTTTTCTTTAGCAAATAAAAATGAGGACTATATAACTCCTACTTGTTTGTGCAATAATATGAGACTCCCGTTGAATCTATCTGGACAAATTAATTAAATAATAAAAATGATTTGTTGTGAAACTTAAGAGCTTGAGAATCATTGCATTTAAATAATTTTTGGATCCAGAAAAATATTCCACTATCTTTTTTTTTAATAGAAAAATAAGTTAAAAATTTTCAGTTTTAAAAGCATTACGTGCTCAAAGAACTGAAGATCGATTTCAAATCAATCACCTTAAAAATCTTCTTAAAATAGTTTTCAGTGTTTATCTATGATTTACACCATCTAGCCTAGCTATTTAATTCTTTATTTTATTAATTCTATAACAAGTGAATTCTATTTTCTGACCAAAAAAAAAACCATGCTTATAATCTACATTTAAGTTTAATATAATCAAAGTTTGCACCCAAAAAAACAGCCTTAACTTGGATTGAATATTATCAGTTGCTTGATCGATTGTCCAGTTCTCTTAATATTGTCTTTTTGTGTATTTTATTTGCTTGTTTCATCCTTTGCGCTTTGGTACACATGTTTGCACATTTTATTTACGTTTGCGCTATGTGTATAGGTCTAAGAGTGACACTAAAACCCATCAACTGATAGTATCTTGGGTTCAGTTCTCACTAACCGTTTAATACATTATATTTGGGGGGGGTTGTTAAGCTTGTGTTTAGGGTTTTATAATATAGTAAAGCTTGGCATAGTTTGCACCATTCAGTTTAGAAGTATGTACTAAGTAAAAAAGCTTTGAAAGAATCATTTTATTTAATTTGCTCAGAAATATTTATTCATTTATTTTTACACTAAACTAAAGAAATACTTTAACATTTGAAAGTCAAAATTAATGTGGATTTAGCACTTCCGATAACTATTTTAGAGTGCTTATCTTTTTGTTGGAAAAATACCAAAATTCTTCTATAGAAATGAGGGTCATAAACATGAATTTGTCCATTTAAACTCAGGGTCAAGTCTGACCAAACTTTTAAGTTTAAGTACCAGTGATGTAGTAATAATTCTTTAGTAACCTGATGATGATAAGATGCGGTAAAAGGTAACAGCTAATAGTAAAAGAAAACAATAAAGTAATTTGGTTAAAATTAGATGTTTTTCATTGTTGTCATTGTTTTGTAAATATACGTTGACAAAAAACAGTTGCTTCGTAAAAAATAAAAGCACTCAGTGATTAACATAAATATAATTAGATAAAAAATATGTACATGAATCTAATTAAATCACGAAACCACAACAAAGTAACCTAATCAATAAACCATTATTTCAATCATTTCAAGATTCGTAATATATGTTTTTAGTGTATCTCATCAACATTCACAGAATGTAGAGTCACACCTCTAGGCAAAATGATTTTACATTCATATTCCTTCTATCCCATTATATGAAAATTTCTAATAAAAATAAAAAGTTTAAGAATTTCTTTTTAAATAATACACTTTTTTTTCTCTTGTACATCGGAAACACTATTTGATATTTAAAAGAAAATTTTTAACTAATCATAAAAATACTATAAAATATAATGATTACAAAAATGAAATGTCCAAAAAAAATTATAAACATTTATAAATTTAAATATTTTATATTTTGAAGCAGAGAAAAGTATAACTGTACCAACATTTACTATAGTTTTTGTCCTTAAAATATAATAAATATTTTAATAATTGTGCTTAGGCGAGAAAATAAATGAATAGGTGAGATTTAAAATAATTAAAAAACACACACATTTCTCTGGGAGAACTTTTCTTATCCTCGTGGATCATGTGATATAAGACAAGTTCTTGCATCTTCTTATTATTGAAATATATGGTAATTTTTTATATTACTAACTGATTACGCATCAAAACCAAAACTAGTTTTAGAAAAACAAAACCACGGATTTAAACTTGCATAATGAATTAAACCTTACTTATTTCAGGTAATACCTACACTTCTTTTTACAAACGATTTAAATAAATTTTTATTAAACTCTTATGCGTCATATAATCCGCACTCATCACGTTACTCCTTAGTCCTTGCACATGTCACTATTATTACTATTGTCTAGGTACTAAAAATGCTGAGGTTTATGATAATTCACAAATTAATGAACAGTATCCCTAAAAGTATCGTATTATAGTTAAATATATTACAAATTTTCTCATTAAGTATATTACGAATTCTTCAAGTTCGCCAGATCCACGTATCTTGTTGTAAAAATATACTATAATTGTACATGTATTCTTTTTTCTTTTTTTGTAACAAGGGGAAATTGTACATGTGTTTCATATGCTTTTAATATGGTTTTCTAGTTTTACGTACCGTTAATTTATGTTAGTTAAATTTTGCATCGTAGAAAACCATTTACACATTAGATACGTAGGTCTACGCCTAGAAGTAATACACCGTGGTCGACTTCAATTCGTCGGAGATAATGATAATTGAGAGCCTAATTGAGAGATAAGGCCAAGCTGTACCTTAAAAATTTATAAATCATTGACCCAATGCCAATCTGTACCTTAAAAATCAATTTAAGTTGAGAAACCACCATATCCTCACTACTTGATTGTCTCAATTTTTTTTTTTTAATGTGTACCGCTAATTCCGAACTAAAATCTAAGCTGACATCTAAAATAATCTCTAGAATTTTTGGAAGAATCGAATTTGACAATCAGTTGTCTCATTCATATTATTTGAAACTAAAATGATATATATATATATCATCGATTCATCACTATAAAATTTACAGCGATATATATCGTACACAACAGTCCTTAGAAAATTGATAGTACAGTATTATATAAGTATTAAAGAACATTTTTCTTAGAAACGATTCTTTATATTTCGGTGAAAAAACATTACTGGTGTAAATAGCATAGCTAATTCTATCTCTTAAGTGAAACCTTGAGTATACATTCTATATATTCATATACAATATTAAGTTCTTAAACCTTCTCCATAATACTGAAATTGTGGTTATGTATGGATGTTTTATTGGTAGAACAAACTTTGTAATTAACCAGTGTAAAAAAGAATCACAATAGATGCAATGAGTATTGTTAGTACAATCAGTTTAAATCAAATGGTATACTCATATTGAATGATTAACTAAAAAAACTACATCAATAGAAAATGGTATACTAACAGTTAAAATAGCCAAACAATCCTTATTTTAAATATAAGACTAACAAGAAAAGGATATCATTTTGGATATACAAAAATCTCTTCAGATAAGTTTGTTTTCTTGGGGTGGTTGATCTGATTGATGAGTGCTTGGTGCTCAATATGTGAACGCTTCTTAAATGAAGCCATATACCTCCACCGCTCCGCCTCTAAGAACGTTTTTCTGTCAACTAATTCCAAAAGCGTTTACATGAATCAAAATGATTTTTCGATTAAATATTTCTGAAGGATGATAAGAGACTACGTACCTAAACGAACGCTTTTAAAAATATGAATGGTCACAAACGTATTTGCTTTAAATAATGCAGTATTTGTTGGCGAACGACGATTGATTATTTTACAATGTTATCAATGACGATGACAATAAAAGCTGATGTTGACCACGTGATGGTAAACACGTGATTTCTGTGAAGGAAATTTTTTAATTTTTAAATTTTTTTTAAAAAACAAAAATATCATTATATAATTATCTAAATATAATTTAACCAACAACTAGAAAAATTCTAAAATACAAATAATCATAGAAACTAAAAAATTTAATAAATTTTATATCAAGAATTGAAAACATCATATCTAAAACAAAACAAAAAGAAATTCTAAACTATTAAAATAATAATATAGTCAATTTAATTATGTAAAATTCTATTCTGATTATAGCCTAAATTTAATATTTTTCTATATTATTTAAATATGATCATTTTTAACTGGTCAAACTGAAAGATGAAAAATTAGTCTAATTTTGTTTTTAAATTTAATAACTTTATCGTCTTTAAATTTTATGTTTAAAATATTTATATTTTATTTATCTTCATAATTTTAATAACGAAAAAAAAACACTCGAACACAAATTTATATTTTTTATGTAGTAAAATAATTCTAAATTAACCAATTTTTTAATATAGATCTTATAATAATATAATAATATATAATATTTTGTGGTTTAAAAAAATTCACTATAATTATTCAGAAAAATTTCAATTTTAGTTTATCATTTAGACCCAAAATCCAATTGGAAACAAAAATTGGTTCTAAAAAACTGATACTTTTCTTAGCAAAAAAAACAAAAATATATATTCCAATTGGTAAACTTCATAAAAAATAAGAAAAGAAAAAAAAATGTGAATAAGGAATAAAAAAAGTTATTTTCTAATAATAGAATAAAAATTTACATTACTTTTTCAATGTTTTTTTCTTTTAGTTACAAAATATTTTAATAATAAAAATTTACGAACCAAAATGGGAATTTTTATTTTCCTTCTAACAATATCATTGGGTAAGAGCCATAGTACTTTCCTAAAATAAATAAAGTGGCAGACACAAAGAGCTCGAGTTGGTTTTGACTTTTGTACGTGTACACGGTTGGAATTATTTGGTCAGAAAAAAAGTTTTTTTTTTCGGGGTCATAAAAAAGTTATATCAATTATTTGCAACATCTCTATGATTTTTGTGACACGGCTGTTGAAACAATTATGTTTGGTAAAAAATTTATTGGTCCTGAAGATACACATATTATATATTTATTTTTTGCCCGATATTATATATTTATATACTCCTATATAATTAGCTTTCGTCTGATAGTTCCAAAACTTGAAGAAGTTAATTATACTATATATGAGTACCAAAACAAAAGTTAATTATATATAGAGACGTCGTTTTGCAGTAAGATAGTTCAATTGATATGTCATAACATTTTAAAAAAAAATAGAAAGGGAGTCACTGACTTATCAAGTAAAAGAGGACGAAACTAACACTTTGCAAATTTTCTGTATCCTTTATGTCAATTGTCAAAACAAATCTGAGAGCTTATGCCACTAATGTTGTTTATTAGAGATTTGAAACAATTAAATCATGACATTGATGTTGGTTGTTACTTATTACATAACAAGTGAAAATTTTTATATAAATAAAAAATATTAGGTGGTTTCCAGCATTACATGTAAAGATAATAAATTTTAATTTGAAGTTTTTGAGTTTTCTATTTTATTAATTGTCAACCCAAAATTTGTTAATGAGTTATTTTTGGGTTTGGTTTAATAAAAAGTATTTTATTTAATTTAGATCTAAGCATGTTTTACATCTTATGATGGTATAGTAGTTATGGTGAAGATTAGAATTTGAGTTTTTGTCTAATGCAATTTTGATAATCCACAAATACTTTTAGAAATAAAAAAAGAGAAAATTTGGAAAACTATCGTGGTAAAGACACCATATGAAAAAAAGGGAGTCATCTCACCCATATATATTTTGTTTTAAAAAAAATATTTGTATTTTATAGAAAAAAATTGATTAAATTTTGTAAAATTAACTTATTGACCTTTTATTATATTTTCTCAAAATATTTTTCACCCATGATTTTTTTTATGTACCATTTTTAACTTTGGAAATTAGTGCACAATACTTCAATAGTCAGTTTATTATTTATATTTTATGTAATTATTTTTTACAGATATCCAATATTTCTATTCACTAGAATAATTAAATTATTTTTTACTTTTCATGTACATATTTTTAAATATAATCTTCATTATAATTTTTATAATGTTTAATTAAATATTTTAATAAGATTAATATTTTCAAATATTTGTGTTTATTAATTTAAAATATTCACAGTCAAAATTTTGGATAATTCTGCTACTATTCTCATGAGTTAGTATTTTTAAAACTATACTTTTTATTTTTTAAATATAATTATTTATTTTTTATCTTTCGGAAAAATACACTTATTAATAAATAAAATGACCAAATTATTTTATTTGAATGTTTGTCTGAGTTAATAATTTTAATTAATAAAACAATTTTATTTTAATTTAGATCCGTCCCAACTCCAATCACCACTCTCTAGATTCTGCTTGAGGAAGTCTTTTTCTATGATGATCTCATACCATCCATATGATATGTTTTAGTGGTAAAAACTTTAAGGAACGGTATGTCCTTGCAATATTTACCTATTATTACTTTTGCAACCAAATTAGATGAGTTGATAAAGAGAGAATTATTAATTAAATGTCTGGATATCCCTAATGCTAAAACCGTCATCCCTTTAGATTTTGCCACTCTATTCTAGAATTCAGCAGGTCTTGCGTTTGTTTGCATTAGAGTTCCACCAGAATATCATCAAAACAGACTGGATTCTTTTGCATATATTTATAAGAAGCTTAAAGTTTAACATAGAATATATCGGTATTGTAGATTTCACTGATCTGATCATAGTGAAATTCTCCGGCTTTGGAGAGCTTCTAAGTGGTCCAACTAGCTGCTTTCTGATGAATCCAGTCAATCACAAGCGTGCATAAATTTTTTTTACGTCGACCAAGAAGTTCAGATAATCCCAAGTATTTTGCTCCTTAGTTTGTGATTTCTAGAGTTATTTTAACTCTTTATTTTGTCTCTTCCAGAGTCTTGTTGGTAAAAGATATATATAATTTCTGCATATTAATAACTTACACTGAAGCTGCTTCATAGCTTTGGAGAAGGATATAGATGATTTGTACCTCATCTTTTTTTTTTTCTCTATTTTCGCATGGTTTATAGGTATCGTGATATAATTACATAGGAATAATTAATATAAAGGTTAATTTTGTACACAGAAAATGAATATAGTAGATTGAGAAAAGATATTAATTTATTTTACAAATATTTTTATATTGAATTTATAAATATGAAAACTTGTAGAGATGAACTTCAAAATACTAACATGTAATTATCTCTTTTTTGTTGAGAACATTTATTTATCTCAAATATAAATATTAATAATAATAATAACTTCAAATTTAAAATTTAGTTTGTCATTTTTAATTGAAAACAGTATAAAAATGGGTTATCATATATAAGAAAATTTAGTTTTCAAAATTTTTAAAAGGTATATTTTTCAAATTCTATCATATTTAAGATAGTTTTCAAATTAAAAACTGGATTGTTATTCCTCATGGTTTCATCCAAATTTTGGCATAGAATACCTACATCCAACCAAAAAATTAATCAGGTTTTAATAAAAAATGGTACTATAAATATAGATACAAATTAATCATTTTTATATTACATATTAAAATATGTTTTTTTGTTATTTCTGTAGTTTAGAAAAATATTACTAAGAAAAGGTTAGAGGATTGGCCACGTGTTATATAGTGCACACGTGATTCTTGTGAACTTGCATTTCTCGATATCGGAGTTTTATTTGAAAATATATTAAGAAGAGAGATATGACCAAAAAATACTACGAAGTAAGAAGGAAGATGACCCAAAAAAAGGAAGATACGTTTATCATAGTTAATTAATTCTTAATAGAGATAACCCATGTGTCAATCTGATCCCAGATTTGGTGAAATTAGAGTTGACTTTGTGACGATGTAAATCAGACCGGAAATCAAGAAATGAGAAAGAAATCATTTGATTGATTTATTGTATACTTATCCCACATTTGGTGGACGGACGACGTTTTAATGAGCACTCGACCATTTTCTTATGTTAATATAAACTACTAATTTAAAAATTCTTAGAATACTTAAAATATTCTAAAACTACTAATTTAAAATTTTACAATATAAACGTTTAAAATCATTTTGTTGTGAGAAGTTGGATCAGGGTTTTGATAATTCAAATCCAATTTGGTAAAGTTAATTAAAACAAAGATAAATTGGTTTAAATTTCACACTAAATCAGTGCATTTATGCTTAAAGATACAAAGGCGATTGCAAATTTAATTGAATGAGAGGATCATAAAAGATGTTGTACCTGAGATTCACGATGCAAATATAAAGTGAAGGCGAGTCTTCTCGGATCAGTTCATTCGAGTTCAAGCCATAAATTTAGGAAGTTTCATCTTTCATTAATCTTCTTTTGTATCATTATCATATAATAAGCTTGAAATATTTGTAATCAACTTCCATAATCGATTGTATACAACTCAATTTGTGGAAGTTTTGTGTTGATGATTGTTGTTTCTGGAATTTTATTTGCCGGAAACATAAAGAAATATGTCTTTGAGAAACGAGGGAACTTACTACAAGCATATTTAAGATGAAAAGTTTGATGGCAAAGGGGAATCTGGTTTGGAAATACAAACGGTCGGGGCATTAATAGATACGAGGTCTAGCGTTGGTTTTCAAGGAGGATGCAACTTTGATTTCAGATTCAGAGAAACATGAAGAAAATTATGAGCCAAGGTTAGTTCCAAAGAGGCTTGAGAAAGACGTGCGTATGAAGAATCTGCATGGCACTAGGAAAACCATGAATAAGACTACTACTTTTGGAATGTGGAAACCACTAGGGAGGAAATATCATACCAAGTCATTACCAAACATAGTAGTATATTTTAATCAAAGCTTTGTAGGTGTCAAGATGAATGAACATAGTCCACAGAAGAGAACTTGAAACTTGTGGCTAATTCAGCTAGCCTCAAGATAAACTTGTGGTCACGTTATTTTAATGACTCTTTTGATTAGTTTTCATTAACAAATGGGAAAAGCAAGTAAATATTCAAGATAATTTACATTAATGCTCCCAGGTGGTTGTCGAAAGTATCCCAGTTAGTCTCTCAAAACCACTGATGGAGACAAGAACTTCGCTACAAAATACATCAAACACACGTGATAGTGCACGTGTGAAAGAAAATCCTAAAATTAAACGACAGCAATTCGAAGAAAATATGTCGTTTCAATCTCCATAGTTACTAAAACTTCAAAGAAGGCCTAAACCATTGCGAGTCTCAGGTTCCTTACAAGATCCTTGAGTGCACTCACTGAAAAGTCTTTTTCCATCTGCAATTAAAAATTTCAATAAGATATTTGTTGATTATCAATATTTAATAATAGTTTATATAAACATCAATATAGATGAGTGATTAAATATCCACTTTAATATTCAATATATATCAATTGCAAATGAGAATTGTTATAATGATTACCTGTGCAAGGACTGTGATGTCAAGAGTCGAGTCCCCAAATGGCAATACGATACTATTTGCGATGCGCAATTGAAGATTCTCGATCGTGTTAAGTATGTTAATCATGCACCATTTTCTCTTCTCGCAGTGGATTCGGATTAGAACTTCGTTTTGGGATACTTTTGCCTCGATTTCTGGCAACGGTTGATCAAATTGCTCATGATCTGAAGAAGAAGATGATTGGTAAGGTTCCTCGTCGAAAAACACTTTAGACTTCTTCACAAGAATCATGGATTCCATTTCTCTTGTTGCTTCTTTCTCTTCCTTGAGCTTTCTTATTTGTTCTTGGAGTTGTTTCACACGTGAAATCGCGTCATCAAGAACCGTAATCTTGTCGGCCTGAAAAAAAATAAGATGTTGAATATCCTCAAAATCAATTGATAAGAACTTATAATTTTGCATTTTCACTGTGAAATTTTTTTTGTAAACACAGAAGTACAATAATTACTAATAATACTAACTCTCTAATTTTGTCATTAGATAGTACCTTCTTAAGTCCAGGAAGAAGTGCTGAGAGGGCAATGAATTTTTCGGAAAGCTTCTCACGACGCTTTCTCTCGGCTATAACATGTTCTTTGGCGAGAACCGGAGATCTTGTGGCAGGAGAAAACGCTTTCCTTTTGGTTCCACATCTTACGAATCGATCCATAATGATATCTTCCGTAGCTGGAGAAGAAGTAACATTACTAGAGAAGTCAAAAGAAATCACTCGTGGCTTGTTATTGATCTTCATCATCTCCTTCACCACAGGCTTCGGCTTCTCTTTGAGGAACTTAAGTGGAATTTGGTTATCAAAATTTGATGAAAACGGAGCTCTTTGTGTATGCATGCTCGCTTCAACGGGTGAGAGATTACTTTCTTCGAAAATATTAAAATCGAAATCAATGTCTTCGAGTGAGAAGTCGGTTAAGAAGAAGTCTTCATCCATGTCCGAATTGAGCAAGAACCGATGTCGAAAATACAAACTTTTTCTAGAAAAGACAAGATTGTAAACACAAATAGAGAGATATATATTTGTTGTTTTTGTCCAAAAGGGTTTATGAAAAGAAAGTGTTTTCAGGTGCTACTTTATATATATTGACAACGAGACGCGGCTTAACTTTTACTTTCTCCACTCCGTAATAACGTTGACCAGATTGGTATATAATGCATAACACGTGACGTTAATGTTCGACATAAATAATTATGATCGAATTTAGAAGTAAGTCTTCTTATTATTGTTCATATAATTTGTTGGCTTCTAGAGGTCTGAGATCATCACAATGTTTGCCGCGTCAACGAGTAAAGAAAAAACGGCACCAGAAAACTTAAAAAATTATTGAAAAAAAAACTTAATAATAGATTTGGTTTTGATCGTATTTTCATAAATATGAACACATGCATAACGCACGTATAATCCATGATATAGTTTTTTTCCTAATAATAGAGATATTTTTACTTTTAAAAAATAAATAATCCAGATAACCTTTTAAATATTAAGAGAAGCTTCTGAAATGCATTATTGTTATCAAAACTCTAATTTAAGTTAACATAAAAGGCATGTCCATATAAACGGAATTTTAGATAAAAATCTATCTATACTATTAAAAGAGAAACACACTTAAAAAAATAACATTAATCTTCTGTGTGATTTTTAAAAAATGCCACTAAAAATTTACAAAAAAACTAGAAATTTATTAAAAATATTATGGACTTATCAGAAAATAACACATAATATATTATATACAATAATCATATATGATTATTCAGATTTTAGTTATCAAAAATAATTCTCAATATTTTTATCATTATTCGTTTTGTCATTTTCTTATCATTTTAGTTTTGTATAAAATTAAATAATCACACATCATTTATATAAAACTATTTGTATGTGCTATAAAAATATCTTTTAAAATATCAAAATTATTATAAAAACTGTGAGCATATACTATAATCATAATCCAATTAAAATCAGTTTCCAAATAAAACTAATACATTTTATATTTTGATTTCTACAAAATAAAATACATAAATATAAAAACAAACTAAAAAGTACGGTTTACTAACATGTTAAAATTTAGTAAATTGTAATATATATACATATATATAATATATATATACTAAAAATAAAATTGCTAACATCTCAAATTTTTACACTTATAAATACATTTTACATTTTATTCAAAAAGAATTATAAAAAATTTAGAAAAATTTTAAAATAAAAAAATTTCATCTGTTAAATTAAAATCTTTTCAAAAAAAAAAAATTTTATACTTTTGAAGTGCGGGTCAAAATCTAGTGCTTTTTTTTTTTAATAAAGTCAGGGTTTAGTCTGGTTAGACCCCCAAAAATATCAAAATTGGATCTAAATGTTTAACTCGTTTTGCTCACCTAATATTAGTTCAAAAATTAATAACACTTTTATGTATACCAATTAACCTAAGATCAGATTCTAGATTTAAAAAAAATAAACACAAATCCAGATTAATAATTCTAATGATTAATCCTAACAATGCAGTTCAATCTAATAATTCATCAATCAAAATTAAATAACCCTAAACCTAACAAGGAATCTATTCAGACATGATTAATGAAACATAAATTATAATAGAAATAGATTGCATAAAAGAAATAAGAAAATATATTAAAGGAGTTATATATCTTCTTTCAAAGAATCTGAATTCTTCTCTTCAAAACTCTACTACAAATCTCTATTAATATAATAAAGTTTAGATCTAAATAATGACTTTAAAATCTTATATAAAGGCAAAAATACACATGGAGGCTTCTTTGTAATTATTAGAATTTCAGAGACTTTTTTTGCAATTTCTTCAAAACCTAAAAACACATAATACAATTTCCGTCAGGAATTAGTGTCGGTTGACACTAAGCCTTTGATTTTTATATGACTCCAGTTTTTTTTGAGAAGACTCCAGTTTTTTTTGCGTATTCTCAAAATAAACTCCAAAATGCTCCAAAACTTCCAAATATCCTTAAAACATATCTAAACTTAAAGAAACTCTAAAAAGACTCCAAAAACACCAAAAAAGAACTCTATAAATATAACTTATATCATGGTTAAAAATCATAAAAACGATAATATATCACTTCGCAAATAGAATACTATGGTTTTTGGCCACATTAAGGAAGATGATATTAGAGGTCTTTTAGCTACGTTCTAAATATGGTGTTTGAGGTGGCTCATTATAAACTTGATTTTAATCTTAGTTACCGCTCTTTGCTTTTGTTGCCAGAGCCTTCGTGTTGTTCTTGAATTGTTAAAAGTTTTAATTTAATGTTTTATGCGCAATTATTCAAGTTTTATTTTTTTGTTAAATCAGAGATATCTAAACCGAAATTCAACTAATCTCCCACGAAAATAGTATTATCGACTAATTCGGTCCTAGGTTTTCTAAAGAAGCCTAAAACAACCCTATTTTTGTTTGACTAAATGATAAATGTTTAGTAATTCCATGCTTGTAGGGATCGATTCCTACCCTAGACAGTGAGACCAATAGGCCAATTCCTTCTCAAGTGGAAACCAATAGGCCACTACTATTTTTTTGTTTTTTTTACACTGAAATTCATTCATTATATCATACATGGAAGGATGTGATGGTGGAATTCGTTTGTGGAATATAAAGAGATGGCAAGTACTAGACCTCTGTAGACGAAGCCCCAACATGGGAGACAAAGCCCCAAACAAATAGGGACCAACAACTAAAAAGAAGAACTGATCTAAACTAACCTGAGCTATAAACAAAACCGAACAACCAGAACAAAAACCAAACCCAAAACAGTTAAAAATGAATTAGAGAATAAGTTTAATAAGAGATATATCATCGCCCAAATCTGTCAACGAAAGGAGATATAAAAAGACTCTATTCTATTGCTTTAACCACAAAGTTAAGATAATGCGAGGTACAAGTGAAAAATCCAAATAAACCAACAAAGAATATGAAACCAAACTCTTCTACAGAACTGGAGCAAATACCAGAACCAGAAACAAACCCTGTTCATTCATCTAGAATAACAAGCTATCCATGCAGCTGGGAGGAGACCGGGAACCTCAGCAAACGAAGACAAAAGGAGAGGACGAACTCACCAGATCTGAGAAAACCACCTTTGACACGCAGGAAGACAAACCAATACGTCAAAGATGAAGAAATCAAACCCAGCCACCATTGAACTCGCGCAACGCTGGAGGATCTTGAACAGAAGAACAGCACAAATAACAAAGATATCTGAACCCTGCAGCACCAGAATTAATTAAACAAAATAACAAAGAAAAATATTATAAAGCTTGCTTTGCATTGGATGATATCATTTTACTTAACTTTTTTTATAAAGACATTTTAGTTTTTTTTGTGTGTTACTTATAGTTTTTATGTAATGTTGTTTGCATGTAGTTTTCGGTTTTTCAATAATTATATTTATGTTTTTGTAAAACTGAAAAATTATATAAAAACTAATCTGTTTTGTAAAAAAAAAAATTCTAAGGCATTTATTCGATTCCTTTTTATGTGCCTAATTTGATTTGCAAAATCAAAAAATAACGATTGCCAAAAAAGGTATTTCCTGTGTTTTATATTATTTGTTATTTTAATTTTATGCATATAAATTAAAAAAAAAATATTAACTTTGTTATTTTGTTAATAAAAAATATTATTATTTATTTATTTAAACACAATTTAATTAATAATAAAATAATTTGAATATAAATAATTATAAAAAAAATTTACATTAAAAATTGACAAACACCTAATTTAAAATAAAAAAGATCTTAAACATAATTAATATAAAACAGAGAGAATAAGAGATACGTGTAAATAAGCACGTGTTTTTGGTATTTGTTTGTACCTTTGTGGACTCTCTCTATGGGACCTTATTATTCCCACTCGGAAACAACACTGACCAAGAAAAAGTCCCTAAAATCTTTCCCCCTGTCCTTTTTTCTTCCGTCCATCTAACAACGACTTAATTAATTTTTTTTTGCAAAAGAATATCTTTATCTACTATCATCAGAAGTATAGCATATATTAACAAGGATCAGAACAAATTTGTATTATTATCATCTGATAATTTTATAAAATATCATCTGAATAAATGGTAAAATTTTGTGGGGTATGTGTATGTATATACTAATTAGGTTGAACAAAGCTATGTGTATTTTTTTTTTCCACAAAAAAGAAAAAAAGCCAAGTGTATTTTAGGTTATACGTAATATGGGTTGCATTAACTTACAATTGAAGATATCCCATTTACCAAACCATGGAATAATCCAATAGGGCATATTGCCATCTGTTGACTGATAACTACATTTGTTTTCCTTACCATGTAATTATTGAGAAATAGGTTTGTTTAATGTAATTCGGTCCAATAATCAAAACCTAATGTAAAACTTGTAAAATATAATCATTGGTGGCTATTAGTTTCACACTATCTTTGAATAGCAACGTAAACCCGATTGAGTTAGTAGCTAGTTAATTAGAATTAGCTAGAGGTATGAGTTTCACATTGGTTGACCTAGCGATGTTGACAAGTTGTTATCCAAAATTTTGGATAACTAATATGATTTTGTTTAATTAATTAGTCCACATCGATCCAATATTTTGCATATGTAGGCTTGATAGTTGAACCTCACACCTAAAGATGTCGAATTTATTTTTATTTTGAAACCGAACCAATGATCAAATACGTTTTCGCATGGTATCACCAATTTACGTGAAGAAGAATAAATAATAATGTTCTTTTCAAAAGTTGGTTCAAAATTTTCGAGCACTTTTGAAAAATAATAACAAGAATAAATAGAGACATGTCAAAAGATGTATGTTTCAAACTCTGAACCCTAAGACATTAAGTGTTTTCAATGTAAAATCAAATTAACCAAAGAATATTCTTAGACATGTATATGATCTTTCAGTCAAAAAAAAAAAAAAAAGACATATATATGATCATTAAGCTTTCCATCTATGGTGTGGGGTGTGACTAGTCAAAAAGAAAGTGGGATTGTGAAGAAAAATAAAGTTAGTTCTTTTCGAAGGAAAACATCTCCGTCTTTAACTTTGTAAATTAAAAGGAAAGTCCTTTTAGTCTTTTCATCGGTTTTCATTTCTCTGTGTAAAATTTATATATTAGCTTCTTTTTAATTTTATTTGTACATGGTAAATTAGAGTAAAAAGTTTCATTATTTTCCTTCCCTCTGATAGTATTTAGACTATTAGTACATATTGAAATATAGTATAGATGATCATGTTAAAGGTAGAAAAAGGTCATAAGTAGATCTGCCAGAGGTGAATACGAATACGAGGGATATGTTACTTAAAATGCAGAAGAGGTAATGATGCCATGTGGATGTCGACATCTAATAGATTTTTTAATACTTTGTGTTGAATAATTTAATATATATGTCTCGTCGACTCAATTTGGTTTCGATAATGACCCAAAACTGTTCCCAATGTATGTCCCCACCAGACTGGCTATTTGGTCTCAACTCTCAACTGAGGTAAAGAGATAAGTGAAGCACTCATATAAACTGTAGAGTTAGGTTTGAATGTTTGATATAGTGATGCATTCAAAATTTCATAGAGACGTAAGGCCCAAAAAGGTAGGGAAACAATGAAATGGTTATGGGCCATGACCATTTTATAGTAAACGCAAAATTCTTTCATAGAAAAGGATCATGTAAACTTCTTTTAACAAATTTTTGTAAGAACAAAGAAAAAGTTAAAGTAACCAAGTAAAATTATCCAGTGAAGGGATCCGAAATCTTAATTATTTGACTTGCGAGCAAACTACTTCGACGAATTAATTCGGTGACATTCACATCTCTCCGATCACTATTACGGACTTGAGCATTGGAATGCTGTGTTTTTTTTTTCTCGACCATCATACTGGTATACTCCCACAAAACACGCATTTTCAATATCACTAGTTTAAAATTTATAAGGGAACATCCAATCAAAGTACATGTATTGTCTAGTTTCTAAATGACCATTTAACATATCTTTTAATCCAAACACAGTTTGTAAATATTTAAAACTTTAATCATCGGTCCATTAGATTCATAATTAACTTTCAACCATTGTGAAATTTATAATGGCTATATAGAGAATGGTCAGAAATTCCATATCGTGAACAAAGTTCTGAAACCGGCTCGAATATTTTGTTTACATTTTTGCATGTGAAAACATATTTTAAAGGCGTGATTACACCATTACACCTTTTTAAACTCGTACGTCGCAACTTGATTAGAAAAATATACCAATTTTTTTAATCGTTATTGTTATGGAAGTCATCCGTAGATATGCGTACTATTATGATATGTATGTGTGTACAGTGTACATGTCTATCTTCTCATTTGAAACGATATATATTAATCAAATCATTGATACGTATCTCTTTAAATTTAGTACATTTTTCAAAGTTTGATTGATATATATATATAAATGGAGATTTTGTAAGCAAGTTTCTGGATACGAAACTTGGATATATATATTACATAAATTATTTAAAATATGATAGAGAGTGGGACAAATGTGTATGCATGGCTACGGACCTTACGGTTGGTGGTACGGTGTGGACGGGATATGCCGCCGAAAATATCATAAATAATCTCTACTCTTACTCGCACACTTAAAAAAACAAACAACCAATCTCATAAGTTATTTTATTTGTATTTGTCCTTTGATTTAATAAACTAAATATACTTTTAGATTTATAAAATATTGTAGGATTTCTTTTTTTTTATAAATCAAATTTTAATTTAATAACTTATTTTAGTATTTTCATAATTATTAACAAATTTTTTAATTTTGAAAAAAATGGAAAGATGAAAAATATTTATTTAAAATATGTTATAAATATATCTTTATGTTTAAATCTTAAAATATATTAAAAATATTATGAATAAATTAGTTATTAATTTATTTAATCATCTTGCCATTAATAAAATCTAAAAAGTTTGTTACTACAATAGCATTTTATATAATATAATACATGACTAAAGATTAACAGATATTTATGTTTTTCATTTAATAGTATTGATAAACAGAAACATATTTCAATCAAAATTTTATAAACATATCCAATTGCAATTACTCTATATATAAATCGATAACCTGTAGTCCTGTATTTAGTATATAACAAGGTTTTTCAACAGTTCTCGTACTAGCACTGAATATCGTTCAATCCTAATAATTCATCTTTTCCTCTTAGTTACTTTCGACCATACAACCCAAGACATACTATATTATAATCTTTATAATTTTCATTATGAATATAATATTTCATTATCTCAACCAAAAAATTGATTAAAATAACTAATACACCATTCATTATTGGGTTTAGATTGGACCAATCATATTCCTTTCTCGGATTAAGTTAATCATCGTGGTCCCACTCAAACTCACTGTCAAGGGGCCTTCTTCCCTCGTCAGTCGTCACAATTCCTATAGGTGGGAAACTAACCTTAGTTATATATATATATA
>OVBI01000668.1:0-59426 GCA_900406495.1 Sisymbrium altissimum
AAACATATAACTCTATATTTCACAGATGTTTTGTACTCTTACAAAATAAATAAGGAAAATAATATTTACATATAAAATAATTTTATACTATACATAGTAAGAAAAATTATTAATATGTGTATAAATGTAGACCGTCTATTATTATAAAATGGAAGGAGAATTACTAGAAAGCGTATGCTACTATACAATAGCCTATATATATATATATATATATATGCATTTCATCATCACCAACAGAATCACTAATTTTACACGTAAATCTTTACATTACTTTCTAATCATATCACATCAACCAAAACTCTCATTCATCTTATCCTTGGAGATCACTCTAATTACAAGGAAAAGTTAATTTATCACTTCTTAACTTTAGTTTTTCAAAAATCTACCACCTAGGCCCTAGCTATTTACTTCTATGTTTATACGTACTAAACAAAAGGCTGGATACTTCTAGTTAATTAGTATTACCAAAGAAAGCGTACGTACATATGATATTGCAACAACTTATACATGCATGATGCATCTCATAACCAACAGATTCTCCAATAGTAACAATACAAGTAATTCTTGATAAGTTCTTATAGCATTATTATTCGATCTTTAATTGTACTATACTAAATAACTTCTTCCATTCGCCATATTATTCGTGAAGATCATCAAGCACGAGAACTTTTAACTTTCAAGCAATCGAGTCCAAGCACCAGCAGTAATAGTCTGACCGTGAAAGGTTGAGCAACTCCTCCTCTGACATCCTCTCAAGTTCATTCTGTCTCCACCCCGCGTAGTTGTAGCGGGTCTGCGTGTCTGAGGCCAGCGAATCAGTATTGATATTGTTGTGTTTCTGATATCGCATTCTGATGTATAGCCTCATCGTCGCGACACAGTCTTCGTAAGGATCTTGCATCCCCACATGAATGTCATATCTTTACAAGGTCGAGAAAGATAAAAATAACAATTAAAAATCATCTTAAATTTTATATCTGTTGAACAAAAAATCAAAAAAATATATTATGAAATAGTATAACTTTCTTATAAATTAGTAAACTAGTGTAAAATCTAAATCCTAAGTTTATTTATCTGACCTCAAATTCTTTTTTGTCTTTTTCTAAACCCTAAACCATAAAAATATCATATGCTACAAAGCCTCAAGATAGAACCTACTTTTTTTTTGGTGCACAAGAACCTACCATTAATCTGAAAACCTAAACAAAATTATATATTTCTTTTTCTTTTTAAAGATTCAGCATTATTTTCTGAACTTAATTTTTTTTTACCATCCTAATTAATGAGATATATGTTTAGAAAATAATAAATTAATTTTGCCGTTTCGTGTCTTTAAGTACTATATTTTCTAATTTGGATAGCCTTTTAGGTACGAGAAGAGCAAACTAGACATACGAAACTTCTGGTTATGCATAACGATATCAAATATGAGGTAGAGACACACAAATCGTGCTTTGATATAGGGAGATCAAATATTCGAGATATTCCTAGGGTTATCATCGGATGATTTTGTTCGAATTTTCAAGAGTTAAACTTTTAAAGCTAATCAGAAAATCGTACTTTACACGGTGATTACAAACTTTAATCACGTCAAAAGTACATCGGATACCTTACTTTGTAGTTGTTGCGTCCGAATATCACACAGCACACGACAAACTAAAAGAAAACTATACATGCATGTTTTAGTAGACTATCTTTTTCCGAGACGTTGAACAACTATTTTTAAGATCTTAAATTTATTATGGAATATTTGAAACTAAGATGAACCAAAATTTATTCTTCACTAAAAGATCTTAATGACGTATATTTTAATATATATACTGACGAGCCGAAACTAAAATTTAAATGTAAAATTGTTGTGCCAGCTAATTAATGTCCACATAATAAATCCTTCAATTTGATTTTCTCAATATAAAATAGAGATGCAAAAAGGAGTTACCCGAGATAGACTTGGGTTAAATATTTGAGAGAGTTGCTTAGTTTGCTTGTTTTCATCAATGGAGGGTATTCCGCAGTATCCCTGTTGAACAACAAAAAACCATAATAGTTTATAAACATTTTAAACTACACATATAAACAAACGTAATATTAGTTAGTACCAATTTAAATTGAAGACGCTCAATATCTTTCTTATCGTATAGATTCCTTTTATTTATATATCATTGATGATCATAAAACCAGGCTAGTGGTGTAAGTAAATATCGAATTTAGCTTTACAGAAGCATCGCGTCTAGTAAAATGTTTTATTTACCTTATCATGGAAGAAGAATATTCAAGTTGAAGACAGTCAAGATGTTTATCAAGTCCATGCCCCACGAGAATCCTTGCTTTCCCACCTCTTGAACGAATCTTCCACATTGGTTCTCCGTTACAAAGAAAATCTTGAATCTTTCTCTGTGCTTGCTTCAATGGCATTGCGTCCCTTAGATTCTCAGGTCGTATTCCTGTTGTGTCGTACCTGTAATTCGTCACTGGCATCGTTGGCTTCACGTACGTGTGGAAAATCACGTTTTCGCTCTCATCCGTTATTGAAACCCTCGCGCATAGGTCAAGCGATCCGTCACTCCCTCCTCCAACCATCTTGCATGAGAGCGCGACTACTCGTGGTGACCTCGAAGAAGTGTAGTCTATTGTAGGGTTGTCTCTTAGACCTAAGGTCGCCATACGAGTAGTTAGTCCCTGAAAAAAATTCTTAGAGATTAGTATCAATAGAAATATTAGAATGTTTGTTTTACATTTACAATATTTGTCTTTTGTTTTTTTTTTAAATAAGCATTCTAAATTTTATACGCAAAAATTAATGGAGAGTAAAACTGAAAAATTTGAATGCGTTTACGATATGTTTGAATTCATTTATGGAATAATTGAAAATATAAACCGCAAAAAGAACAATATGTCATATGCAAAGGAACGCAAATGCATTTTTATGTGTTTGCAACAATAGAGACCTATATTGTCTTTGTCTATATATGGTTATTTCATATGGGATGGTTATAATTACAGAATTGACGTTTGAGAGCTGGCATCTCTCTTGATGGATTCTACGAGCGTTGGGGCTTTCGAGGATCGTAAGACAGAATCTGCAGCCGCGGATGCTGAAAATGTTCTTACATTCTTGTTTCGGCAATGGCCCTACATACAATATAATTTAGAATAAAATTAGAAACGGGAAGTTAAAGAAAAAAATAATAAATTTGATGATATAAAAAGGTTATAGATATATACCTATGAGGTGTTCACGGAGTGAGTCGAAAGATCGGCAATGTTTGTTGCAAATGCCACAAGTAGGCTCATGAGCCGAATGATACGAGATCCTCATATGCTCCACCAAATGTTCCTTCTTGTTGAATTGCCTATAACACCCTGCACATTTGTTCCTACATCCATGCATGCTTTTAATCATCACTTATTTCATAATTTATATTTTCGATAACCGAACGATTCTAAATTGAACCTCTTAATCAATCGCTAAGGTGTATTGAAAAATAGGATACTTTTGCCATTGAAAATATTAAACATCCACAGTACGAGTATGATTGAAGTTGCAGTGATATTTTTTAACACTTTTTTATTATAGTATCATAACGTTACGTATGGTTCATATGTTACAAAATTATTATGCATATCATTCGATGTTAGTGGTAAATTATATATGTAGACCAATGGTGAGAAATATATACATATATATATATATATATATATATATATATCCTTTTCAGTCCAATTGAAGATGATATAAATTTATCCCAAGAAAAGCAGCATAATCAATTAGACAGATATAAAGTACCTTAGGGTTTCTGAGGACTCCACTGACAATTGGTTGTCCATAGTAGTAAATAACAGCAAACAAAAGAAATTGAACTTAGAGAGCTTGATTCAAAGGGTTTGTTATTGTTCGTGTGGATGTGTGTGTTGAGAGTGGAGAATAGATATACATGTAAATGAGAATGTGTTTATATAGGCAAATCATGAAGAATCGAAAAACCAAAAAAATATAATTTATAAATATTATATAATAATAAGAAAAGCCAAAGTTAGCTGATTCCCTGACCATCCTAACATAAAGATAAATAAAAGAAGGACTAGATGCCTTTCTATTGTGGTTCCTCTTGTTTTTTTTTTTTTATCTAAGACCATTAGTTTGTATATATTTTTTTCAATATATAAAGAATTCTATTGCAAAACTTCAATTTTGTACAGAGGTATAATTGTTGACCTTTAAAGTTTGGTTACAAAAAATATCAAGTAGCTTTCTAGATAAGCCACATATAAAATTTTGAGCACCTGATTAATCGTATGATGACAGTTTTAAAGATCTTGAACCAAGCATTTCAAATCGAGTGAAACCCCTAGCTAGCTAGATGGTGGCGAGAGCGAGAGTGTGGTTTGCTTCACATTGTCTAATTTATGTCGCATTCATTCCATCTGGAAACGGCTCCAAATAAGCTTCTGATCCATCAGGAGGCGAGAAGCTTCTGATACCAAAACGTCATCTTCGAAACATAGGGGAATAATGGAGAGAGGATCCCCATAAATCTTTCTACGTTGCTGCTGAATGCTGAATACAGTTTTGTTAGCCAATATATCCATCGAAGAGACAAACAGAGGGGGAATAATGGAGAGAGGATACCCATAAGATTTTGAATGGTAAAAACAGTTTAGACAGTACATATCAAATAGATCATGTAGATCATGTAGAATAAATGCAAATCATGTAGGACAACAACCATAAAATATTTAAATAAACGAGGAAGAAAAATGAGATTGATCTCCTATTTTTTCTACTAAAAGACAAAAATATCTGCTCTGCACACAGTTCTTCTACTGATCATAGAAAAACAAGAAAAATAGGTGAATAGTATTTTTTATGTAGGAGAACTGCATGCACAGGAGAACTGCTACTCTCCTACCCCACCATTCAGACCCAAAGATGTATGAGTTGGTATAAAGAAAACAAGACTTATGTCTTAATTTGTTTGTAATTAATATTGTCGGTTAGAATTGTTACAAAGCGTTGTAATAGAACAGACATGAGAGAACGAGAGATTGTGATCAAATTAAAGTGAGATAGCATTCTTAAAGAAAAGATAAGTTCTTTCAATCTTGTAATGTCAACTCGAGTATAGTGAATAGCTCGTGACACAAGTGCGAGAGATTGATTTCTTCACGTCGAAGGATTAATAAACCCGTTAATTCCCTATGTTTTTTTCACTGTTTAGCTCGTATGTCGTCGTCTTCTTCTATCTTATTCGTTGTTTTCTACGAATGATTGTGATTTGACGAGTAAATGACCATTAAGTTTCGTTTTCTCCATATATATAACTAGAGGTCCAGAATATCGCATTTAACGCTATCTAATAATATTTCAGCATTCGAAATTTCGAATGTTTTCTTTGACAAAAATAGAAAACAAAAGCTTTCGAAATTTGAACTTTAGTTATGCTTCTTGGATATAAACTTGGGTTTGACTTTTCTGGGTCGTACAAAGCAAATTACCTTTTGACTAGATCCATGAGGGGAAGTCAAGATTCTATGTACTTTTGTTTGTGCTTTTTTCTCCAAAAGATTCCAGGTTTTGTAACAATTCCTAGAAAAAGAAGAAATATTAATAACATAATTTATACGAGAGACTAGAAAAGTTAATGGTCCGTTGTAGGATATACACTCGTAGGTTCTCTCTTTGTTTTTGTTTTTGTCATTTTTTTTCAACTTCTCAACCACATTCATATTTGCTTCATTTTATTCACCACAAGGATTTAAATATCCTCAGTCCACCTTCTAAGAGAAAAATCGTATAAATACATATATTTCGGTCAAAAGAACTTGTATATTCGTGGACGAAGAATACTCCTTTCGCCTTGTTTCATGACTGCATATATTCACAATCGCAGATGTAGACGCCTCAAAGAAATTGTTGCGTTACCTCAGAATCATAATCAATCTAAATCCTTTTAAAAAGATTTTGCTGTAATTAGGAGAATGTATTCAATCAATGATTTATAAATGTTTTGGATGATTTCTGATAAAATAACAAATTCACCATTATTCAAATATGAATTTTAAAATATATACTATAGTTTTAGTCCATTAAAAAAAAATTGACTATCATAGTATATTAAATTTTTTAAAAAGGTTATGATAAATTAATGATATTTTAAAAAAGTAATATCAGCAAATACTTCTTTTTATTTTCTCAAAAGATATTATTGAAGCTTATTAAAATAAATATGCAATATATATATATATATATTTATATATAAGAATATTGATAAAAAAAATTCTCTAAATAATATGAAAAATTGAATAAATTTTATATTTTTATATTGACCATAAATTTTATATTTTTATACTAACAAATTTCAATGATCGTATAAAATTTTAAATAAATTACCATAAAATATCATTGATATTGTTTATCTCATAAATTTTTATTGTACTATTATGTAGGATTATGTGATAGTTTTTCAATTTTAGATATCTTTTATATATATTATTTGAGGATCATTTTTTAAATAACTTTATATTACCATTAGATGTGATTTTAAGAAGTATTATGATAATGTATCATTATCATAAGACTTATTAAAATGAATATTAAAATAGATATATTTAAATAGAATAATTATAATGTATGTCATCATCTTATGATTTATATTTTATTTTATAACTATACATATCTATTTCTTTTTATAAACTATCTATTAAAAATACACATATAATTGTTTTAGCATTGATTGTATATCTTTTTCGTTTAAAATCATTAGAGTTTAGTTTTTCATAAAAATAATGTTCATTCAATATGTACAATATCACTTGCTTATTTACTTACTAATTATGCAAATTATAAAATATTATTTTTCTAATATTTGTTATGTAACTAAAAATATGCATTTATTTCAGTAAAATATAAACTCATTTATCAAAGCAAAATTTTACACTCAGTTTTTCTATTATTTATTTATATCATTTAAGAAAATTATTGGAATTCAACCATTTATAAGAATATTTATTTTGTTCTATCAGTATAAAAAACAGATATAATATCACTTATGTTATTTATCTATGTTATGCAAATCATTTTTCATGTTTTTTTTATTTTTTTTTTATATATTATTATTTTAAATTTGGAATATATATGGAAACTTGATGCAGTATATATCATCAAATTGTAAATAAAGTGAATTTAATTAGATAAATTCATATATTAAAAATGGAAATACATGAATATTAGATCATCTCTTTTATATTATATTCTATTACACATTTTATTGATTTTAATTCATCAATAGACCATATTTAAATCATTTATATATAAAATTGTGTTTTAATAGTTTGCAAAAGTTTTAAACATTTACTTTAAAAAATATATAATATAAATCAAATATAATAAAATAATTAGTAGATATTTCATTATGTGAATGGCATAGATTACTACCTAATATTAGAAAATAACAGAAATAAGAAAATCCTTAATTAATTTTAAGGTTGTGTGTTAAGGAGAATTATGAGACCGTGTTTATTAATCATATTAAAGATGTATTCATATTGTATTGTCACACCGAGCGATAAAATAAGATCGAATTGATCATAGCATCATGAGGATAACATGATAACATCATGGGGACATTCAAACCTCTATAGAACTATTTAAAGTATATGTACTAGATTGTGCTATTTTGTTTCCATATGTAAGGAAAACGAAAAAATTTAAAATTGAAAAAAAAAAAAAAAAAGAGAGAACGAAAACTGAAACTTTGGGAAAGCGTTAGAAAAGGCTAAAAAGATGCCTCTTTTGACCCCGGCAAAAAATCAAATAAATAAATAAATAAATCATCAAGTAAACCGATCAGAATTTTGTCTTAAAAATAATTGTACTGAATTCAATCCTTCTCGCTGATGGGGATAAGGATATGACTGGCCGTTATTGGTGTGAGATATGTGAAACAGAAATGGATACACACAGATAATGAGATAACATTCTGTATATACTAACAAAAGTTCTGGCTCGAGTATTCATATTAATTGTGTGTATTGGGACTTGGGGAGACTGTAGGTATGTGAGGGCGCCTCAACTCTCTTTCGAGGTCAATAAAAAGAAATGGAAAGTGGTTTTGAATGCTACGTACTATTAACCCACCAGGGTGCTTCAAGTATGGCTTTCGTTGCACTGGACCTTTTGTTGCAGTGAACATCACCTACTATGATTGTTACGTTTGTTCTCTGAATGGGTATCCGAATACCCAAACATAATATTAGTCACCTACTATGACTGTTACGATGATCCTTCTATTTTTACCATCTTCTTAAATCATCAATTGGTATCAGAGTATACAAAATTTGAGATTTATATTAAAAGTTACAATTCTTTTGTCCTTTTTAATCTTTTTTTTTTGCCAACCCATGAGCACAAGCATTATTGTAAGCAGATAGCAATATTGACAAAATTTTGCGTTTGCAAAAAACGTAACCGGACAAAGTCAGCTAAACCTAACGCAGCAAGAGTCAGATTATATATATGTTCTGACTCTTGTATGGATTGTGGTTTTGTTTTGAATTTCAAATGCGCTAGATATCCGCTTTCCTTGTGCTGCGATACGTATATGTACGTAGCTATAGGTATTGTTGATGTAAAAGAAAACTTTGACAACTAGTTTATATGTGATCGTATCATTCTTTTATCTGAGATACTCCTTGAATTGTGATCTTTAGTTGGTTTCCCGCGTTTAGTTACTAGAATCCAACCTTCAAGAGACCTTGTTGGCGCTAGCGATAAGATACAAGGGCTCCAATTAAGATAAAAGATGCTGGCTCTTATTGGCTTTTAAAGTCTGTAGATTTTGCAGAATTTTAAGAAAGTTATTATCAAAATTTTAAGGTTTAAAATATTAATTATGACTTTTAAAAAATTCTAAAGCCACAAATTGTTGGTTTTATAAAAAAAGACTAACGTAAAGAAAAAATGTTAAAGTAAATTTTTTAAAAGTGTTAAAATTTTAAAAATGTAACTAAGAAAAAGAAAGTTTTGAGAAAAAGGAAAATCTTTAAAACCTCAAACAATCAGACCCAATATCATCTTCATGTTGCCAAGATATACAAGCTGGATTCGAATCATACATGATGACATTGAGGTTTTACAAAAAAAAATTATTGATTGAACAGTTTTACAAAAGTTTATGTTTGTTTAATTTGCAACAAGGTTTTCTTGGGTATTTTCACCATAAGAAAATTAATATTATTAATTCCAAAAAAAGGTAAAGAATTGGTTAGTTTATAAGCAGAAAACAAACTTTGGCAGCTGTGAAAGCACTGTAACCCAAAGATTCGAATCTTAAATCTAAGATTAGGGAACAACTAACCTCAAAAAACGAAAAGGTTCATAAAAATATTAATTCCTTAACGGCTATATTTCTTCTTTTGATTTTTCTTTATTTATTTATTTTAGATGTGCTACGACAGACAACAAGCAAACCGAAAGATTTAGTTCGTCAAGACAAAAAATGGTCCTAGTTGAGGAGCTCTTTGACGTACCAACACCAGATGAAGAAGATGAAGCATACTCCTACGATGATGATGATGATGATGATGATTCATTAACTCCATCCATGGTCTTCGACCAAATCATGGGACCCACAATGATGCTTCCATCTCACGAACACCCTTTGCACAGACACGGTAGCAGCAACGGTCAATGCGACGGATGTCCAGAACTTAGAGACAACGGTTTCTTTGGCTACAGCTGCCATACCTGCGACTTCACCGTCCACAAAGAATGTGCTGAGTCATCGGCAGAGATTAACCATCCTTCTCACCAGAGACATCCTCTCACGCTCCTCACACATGGCCTACCACAAGTTGCTGTAGATGATAATTGCCGTCTATGTGGAGAAAGGCTCGGAAAATTAGTCTATCATTGCTCCATATGTGATTTCAGCTTAGATCTTTATTGTGCGCGAAATCCATTTGAGTTAGTCGTACACTATCCTAAAGGTCATGAACATATCCTCACTCTCATGCCAAGGCTCATACGCTTTACTTGCAATGCATGTGGTCTTGAATCCGATCGATCTCCATACGTTTGTCCTCAGTGTGATTTCATGATCCATGAAGATTGCATCTACTTACCACGCGTCATAAGCATTATACGTCATAGACATCGTGTCTCTCGCACTTATTTTCCTGGCTTTGGAGATTGGATTTGTGGAGTTTGTCGAAGAAGAATTGACGGGAGATATGGGGCGTATTGTTGCTTGATTTGTCCAGATTACGCGGTTCATTCAAAATGTGCCACGAGAAGTGATGTGTGGGATGGGCGAGAGCTTGAGGATGAGCCAGAAGAAAATGATGAATGTGAAGAGCCATTTAGGGTTGTGAGTGATGGGGTAATAAATCACTTTAGCCATCGAGAGCATGATCTACGACTTGAGGATGGTCATACTAATATCCATGGCGAGCATAAGCGTTGTACAGCATGTGTTCGTCCTGTCTATTCAAACTCATTCTACAGTTGTATACAATGTGATGATTTCGTTCTTCATGAAACATGTGCTAACCTTCCTCGAAAGCAACGACATGTGCTGCACAATCATCAACTTACTCTATACCCTGATGATTGCATAGTCATGGATTTTCCGAGGACTCGTGGAGTATTCTTATGCTCTGCTTGTGACCGACTATGCAGTGGTTTCAGGTATGAATGTTGCAATATCAAATTAGATGTACGATGCGGTTCAATATCCGAACCATTTTTCTATGAATGTCATCCGCATCCTTTGTTTCAAACTTCACTAGATAGCAAGATATGTGTGGTTTGCAAACAAGAGTCAATGTATGTGCTTACTTGTATAGATTGCGATTTCGTTTTGGATTTCAAGTGTGCTACTTTACCAAATATGGTAAGGTACAAATACGATAGGAATCCTCTCAAATTATGCTATGATGGAGACAAGGATATGGCCGGCAGTTACTGGTGCGAGATTTGCGAGAGAGAAATGGATCAGAAGGTAATGTTCTACACTTGCGAAAGTTCTGGCTCAACTATTCATATTGGCTGTGTACTCGGAGACTTCAGGTATGTGAAGCCTCGACTGCATTTTGAGTTCAATGGAAAGAAATGGGAAGTGGTTTTGAATGGTATAAATCGACCAGGATGTTACAAGTGTGGCTTTCGGTGCAAAGGACCTTTTGTTGCGGTGAGCGTAGATTATGATGATTGTATTGTTTGTTCTCTTTCATGTTTATGGAAAGGAGATACTCTCGTATTCAAGAGTATAAGAGATTGAATAATATTCTCTATGACGATCCTTCTTTTTAACATTTTCTTATATTAGAAATTAGTCTAGAGTTGTACGCAGTGTGAGAGTTATGCTCCAAATTAAAAGTTTCAATCCCTCTCTCTTCTTGATTTTAATTCCTTGGCCAGCACATGAACACAAGCATTAACTAAAATAATACTCATAACCACGTTCAGGCGTGTTGAAGTAAACTTAACGGGAAAAAGTGAACCAAAACTAACCGAAATATATAAACCGAAACCATACGAGAACTTTCATAGAAATTGAAGAAGAAATGGATATGGTGCAGACGAGCCAAACCGAATCTTATAACTCAAAGTTATTGCAAATAAATAATTTGAACTATATACTACAAACTTTTTTTTTATCACTAACTATATGTATCTATAACTAATCAAATAATTTAAATATAAAAAACAATACAACCAAAAACAGAAAACCCCTAACAAATTGGATGGTCCTCACGTTATCCATATACGATTTTTTAAGGTTAATCAAATGTGTTAAAAACAAACACAAGAATACATGTAGAAAAATATTGATTTTCTGGTCACAGCTTCTGATCTGGAGTCTGGACCATATGGTCATTGTCATGCTCTCAACAATCTCTTTCAGTTTACAGGAAAATTGTGGCACAATCAACTTTATAACTAATAACCGTTTAACACACCTTCATTTTCAATATCTCCTTAACATTTTTTTTTCAGGAACCTGGATAAGACTATTAATAATATCTTTATCTTTTTTTTTATCATCAACGGCAATTCCATCTCCAATCATTCAACGATCTGATTCGTTTTGGCTTTATATTTTAGTTTTATCACTACTGCTCCTGTAAAATTTAAAAGCTTGTACAGAGACAACACATTTTATTTTAATCTAATTATTATTCAACCAAACAACAAAGAATGAGTGGATGGTATACTTTTAGAAGTTAATGTGTAGTGGTTATAATCTGTACACTATCAGGCATTTGTTTTATTCTACAACTTATTAGTTTACTACTGATATGATTTTTCTCATTTTAGTAAATTAATAAGTTGATGAGTAAGACAAATGCCTGACAAACTTTATGTAGCACCATATTGTTTTACTAAGTTGGAGGGGGCAGTTCAATTTTTTCACAACCATATTCTTTTTTTTTTTTGGTGTTAAAACTGTACGTACGTAGAAAACAATATACAGTAACGAAATAGCTTAAATTTCTTCTCTTTGTTGCAATATACAACACAATATTGTACGGGAAAAAGTCAATGCCCCCACATCTTATGCGTACATATCTGCATGCGCAAATAATCCTTTCTAAAAAAATCATTATAGTAACCAAATAGCTGTAAAATTTCGTATACAATCGAAAATGACTGAATCATAACATATATAAAAAAAGTTTTAAGAAGCGTTAAACAACGACTAACTAATTTAGATCAAACATGTTCTTGCTTTGGTTGGGTTGGCGTTCATATCAAACGGGTTCGTTTTCCTTCTGCACATCATTTACAGTGGAAATTTGTGGGACCAGGTGTCATGGATTTTCTTAGTGAGTTTCTATTTATAGCATAACCACTTTAGAACAGTTAATGAAAATAAAATTTACAAATAAATAATTGAATGTATAAATAAAACTGCACGTGAACATTTACATACAAATAAGTTCCAATGAAAATTAAATGAATGTGAGAGTGTAAATAGAACAATTCGATTTGCCAACGGCTTGGTTAGACAAATGCGTGTTGTGAGTTTGACTATACCAATAATATATGGTTGCATTCTTTGGTAATCTAATATATATAATAACTTTCAAATAAGATAATCAATGTTTGCTACGTATAGGTATCTGTCTGAGACAATACATATGACCCACAACAATTTTGTGTACCAACGTTATTATTAATATAGTGTATTTTTCCATTGTTAAACAAAATTTTATCGAAGCATTAGGTCTGTACTATACAATTTTATTTAAAATTTAAAAATCCATCTCTTAATAAAATTTGATACTTTAGAGTATGATGAAAAGAGAATCCATTTAGTTTTTAGTTAATTTTTATTATAAATTTGATGTTAAAAATCTTTTATAAAGAATCATATAGTTATATATAGTTATATGTTTCAACGGTGATTCTTAAAATAAAAATAATTATTTTTAAAATATTTTATTTTTTTGAATAAAATATAAAATATATTACGTAGAATTTTTTAAAAAGTTAACTTTTTATTAAAATTAACAAAATCTAGTGAATTAGGCATTGACATGTGGCAATGAGAACCCTCTAAACATAGTTTTGTGGCAATGAGAACCCTCTAAAAATTAGTTTTTGACTACAAACTTTAAGAAGAGGTTTTTAGTAATAAAATTATTTTTTTATTTATTTTTAAACTTAAAAGCTCTCTAAAATATCCTTAAAAAACACCTTTGATCATGGTTTAGAAAGGAAAGAGAAAAAATTAAAAATTTCACATATACTTATTAGCAATCAATTTTTATACAGCCACAACCACAAACTATTTCTGAAATGGCTACAGGTCTTTGTGACAGTCTATATCTGTTAGCGAAAATATGTATTAATGTTTAATAGTATTATATGTTTCTTTTGTCTCAATATCAAAAACCGCTTGTTGCCACCATGTCGAACTTGCTCTTACTCTGCTTCCACACAAGAATAATATTAACTTCTTTTTATTTGGAAATACTAACCTGAAACAACTTAAGAGAAAAAACAAAAGAGAAACTTATTCATGGTAACGGAGCTGGCTACACCGAAAACTCAACTATATATAGTTGTGAAAAAGTTGACATATATATGCCAAATCCAAAAAATTAGTCTTATCCAGTGCTTAGTATTTTATCATTTGGATAAAGGAGGTTTTCTGAGTCTTTTTTAGTTGTATTTGTTAAGTCATTTTGTTGTCAAAAAAATAAAAACAATGGTTAACATCCACTGGAGCAGAATCTTAAGCTGAAAATTCAATGTAGTTTATACGAATTTAAAGTAAAAGTCACTCGATTAATTATTATACAAGAAATGCTAGAGCAAATTTATTATGGTTTGTTACCAAATTCAATTCAAAATTTGTGTTTATTATTGTAACATTCAATCCTGCAAAATCATGTTCATACTCCGATGCTTACTTATAATAACTTAAACAATATTGTGGCTATTACGTTCGTTACGTCTTTTAGGGATTTACATACAATGTATGTATGTTAATGTAGTTATAATAGATTAGATGAGATCAACATCAACTAGTTGGGTTGATTTGAAAATAATGTTTGGAATTAAGAGGTCCGTATATGGTCCTATATCATTAATCATCCATAAAAACTAATAAAAGTAGGCTAAAGTAAGCTATAACTATAGACATCGATATAATACACATCCACGACATGATATATTTAGAGTAATGATCATCATACTTTACTATTCGGTAGCTCGGATTTTTAATATATTTTTTAGTATAATTAGAGATGTTAATTTTTTGATAAAAAAAAAGTAGAGAGATGTTTAATTTTATGAAAGTTCAAATTATTTGTTTGTAACGTTTCAGCTGAACGAGAATTAATTGAATCGAAAACCAATTTTTAAAAGGTCCACAAATTGGACTGGTTTGGTTTATCAGAACTTAATAATTTCATATACCGGCTTCAAATTAATTCTCCGTACATTGGGTTTAAAAGGGGTGGGATCCGACATCCAAGATAATACACACATAACACATAAGCTACATACAGTATAAAGCTAGCTGGACGAGCAGAGTAACTTCTATGTTTGGTAGTATCAATAAAAATTGTTAAAAATGATATTTGCCTATCCCAAGGGAGATTCATGTCCTCCAATAATCACCTTCTTTTTCAATTTTCATTTCCACTTAACTTGTTAGTTGGGATATACATATATGATATATCTAGCTACACTTTTTGGGTTATATCTACATTTTAGATCATTATTTTTAAAAACCTTTTTAGTATTAATTTTTTATACTTTACTTTCAAATAGAACATATAACATCACACGAATTGAAAAAGAAAAGCAGAATATATTAACATAAAAATTAATAAATATTTTTAATTATTAAAAGCATCAATCACTTCTAATAATAAATAATAAGATGACGCTTTTTTAGCCAACAAAGATACACTATCTAAAATGATTCCATTAACCAAATTAGAAGTAAAGTAAACAATGACTAATCACACAGAAATTATCTTTTGATACTTTTTTTTAAAAGAAAATATATATAAACTTTTAAAGAGAATATAATCATTTTAGTTTGTTTCTTTTAAGTGCAATAGGAGACGCCACACTCACAAATATCGCTCGTCTATTTATATCGGTCTGTTTTACTGATAAAACTATGCGAAACTGAACATACTTACAAAAAAAAAAAAAAAAAAAATTGNACCAACATCAATCAACATGTGAAATAATAAATTATAATCTGTTTTTTTTTTAGTATTTATGTATTTTGATAATTTTGAATCAATAAAGAGAAGAAAAAAAATTCTGTTGCAGAAACACTCTGATCAAGTCCAAATTTCGGATATTTAGACTTCAGTCATATCATATTATATCTACTTTATTCAAATTCAGCTCTTCGAGTCGTCTTTAATCTCTAATGAAGTCTCATATTTTTCTGCAACGCGTAAGAGGCATGTTAGTAGCAAGAAATCTAGTTAGAACAATGCTTGGTTGAGCCAACACTCGTTTTCCATTGCCTACTTTAACGTTGTTGGAAATTCGGATCACTTTTTTGTCAACAGTCACCAAACTCTTTAATATAGATTTTTTTCTATAAAAAAACTCTACTTCAAAACTATTGAATCAATGTGAAATAAATTCTTCAAACTCTTTGTGTGCTCATCATTAATCAATTTATATGCAAATTGCCGCGACTAGCTGACAACATAATTCTAGTAGCTACTGATCACCACTGATTTTTCTTTATATGTTTTTATTTAGCGGTAACTTAGTATATATACCTTATAATAATCACATAGTTCGCCAAAATAATAATCACAGTGATACATAATCTTATATATATGTTTTATACTTTAACCTTTATACATGTATATTTCAAAAGAGCGTGAAAATGAAGCGAAAAAAAAAACGTTTAAATAATTACACCCGTTTTAATGGGGATTGACAATATATGGATTGACTACCATATACAGAACTTTTTGTAAAGAAAACAGCATACAAACATGTCCTTATGTATGCATGAATATCTATGCACACACTCTTTTTTTTAACACCATCTATACACACACATATATATTAATATATATACGTCACATGGGATATATATATATATAGTAAGGCTCGACTAAACATGCATCACTGACTCATCCACCTTCAATCTCATTAAGTGTCTCTCTTTCTCTATCCTTTCTTTCTCTCTCTCTCTCTCTCTCTCTCTCTCTCTCTCTCTCTCTCTCTCTCTCTCTCCCTTCTCCCTCTTCCTCGGAATCAAGATCAAGTGAAAAAAGGATGAGAATGATCACAAGAGATGGAAAAGAACAAGAATATAAGAAAGGTTTATGGACAGTTGAAGAAGACAAGATCCTCATGGATTATGTCCGAACTCACGGCCAAGGCCATTGGAACCGCATCGCCAAGAAGACAGGTCATTTTAGTCTCTCACTGCCTTTCTCTCTCTTGTTCTTGGTAAGAAAGAAACATAAGAGTTCTAAAGGTTGAAACTCTGGATGATAATTTAGGGCTCAAGAGATGTGGGAAAAGCTGTAGATTAAGATGGATGAACTACTTAAGCCCTAGTGTAAACAGAGGCAATTTCACTGACCAAGAAGAAGATCTAATCATCAGACTCCACAAGCTCCTCGGCAACAGGTTCTTTTGAATTTTACATTTCTTATTTACCAAAAATGGTTATATATATATATATATATATATATATATATATATATATATATATACACCCCCTCTTTTTATACAACTCTATCAATTATATATGCTTATATGCTGTTCGATCCTTAATTTACGCGAATCTCTGAATTGATCAGATTTTTTTTCTCTGTTAATTAAAGAATTGTTCAGATCTACATCTTGCTAGCTATACATAACATATATATATATCGTCAAGATCAACTGCATTCATATATATCGATTAGGTTACATACTTACATTCTATAAGTGGATTTTTTCTATTAATTTAACTCTTTATATAAACGTCCACAGTATAATGATTATATTCAAAAATAGTCGAAAGAATCGAGCATCGTAAATTTAAACTCAACGATCTTAATTACACCTGCTTTTGTTTTTCTGCCTATGTATAATTTATAGACCTAGGTTTTTAATCAAATGTATGTTTCCTCGAACTTTACAATGACTAATAATTACTACACATTTATGGATCATCTGCCTATATATACACACCTATCATATATAGCTTACATAATACTATCATGTACAGACATATTTAGTATATATCCACATATATAGTCTGCTTACATGAGCTACACGCACGCAGGCTCTTATATATGTCTGTCGTCCATAAGCATTAGCCCGTACCTCGGTATAAGAAATTTTAATAGCCATGCATTCAGATATATATATATATATATATATATCAGACAATATGTTGTTATTATTCTGCTATGTGAGATATATAAAATTTAAACATTATTTCGTTAGAAATGGAAACTATGTACTGTTCCATTCGTTTTACAAAACAAGATTTTTTAGAAAATACTATTGCTTTTCGGAAAAACTTCATTTATACAACTTTTAATAAACAATTATCTTATTTTCCATTAACTAAACTAATATATATATATATATATGTAATAGAAATGCATAAGTCAACTTATTTAGAATAGTTTGAATTTTTTTTTTGTAATTTCGTGAAAATGTTAACATATTATACCATCTGTTTTCCTAAATTGTAAATTTTGTATATTCAGATGGTCGTTGATAGCGAAAAGAGTACCGGGAAGAACAGACAACCAAGTAAAGAATTATTGGAACACTCATCTTAGCAAGAAGCTCGGCCTCGGAGATCATTCATCTGTGGCCAAACCGGCTTGCGACGCTGACACTCCACCGTCTTTGGTCGTCACAACAACCACAACTTCTCCCGCTCATGAAGAAATTAATGGTGAACAAATTTCAACTCTAAGATTTGACACTACGGACGACGATTCCAAACTCAAAACAAAGCCCAAACCGGTCTATTCAATACAACCCGACGTCGAAGTTCCAGCTACGGTTCCAAATCTGTTCGACACTTTCTGGGTACTTGAAGACGGCTTCGAGCTTAGTTCACTCACTATGATGGATTTTGCTAATGGGTATTGCCTCTGAATATCGTTTAGGATTGGCTTCTAAGAAGTAATTATCGAATATTAGATTATAATGAACAAGAATAAGAATATATATATCTACATGAATACAACCTATTTTTCTATATTTTCATATTGTTTTTGTACTTTTTCTTTTGTGTAAAAGGAAGGATGATCAGTTGATAAAGAAATTATAAAAAGCGATTTGGTTACTTCCGTAGTATAATTACGTTCTTTAAATAGTGTACTTCGCATACATTAGCGTTCACATAAGATTATGTTACTTCTGTAAGGAGAAAGAGTCATTTAAGCAAAGATGCAGAAAAATTGAAGTGAATACGAGTGGCATTTGTCGGCTATAAATACTAACTCTTCTTCAACAAAAATATAGAATACTAACTTTTGTTTATTGTTTTTCCAGATTTATAATATGCTTTTGAAAACATTCATTGGTAAGTTTCTGATGGAAAGATACACACTTTTATCACCTTATGAATTAATGCGATAAATGTTTAAACATTTTTAGTATTATATGTACACAAAACTCTATGATAAAGAGAATATATAGATTATACTTTCGTAATCTTTACTTGCAAAAGGAGTCAGAAGAATTAACATTTTGAGTCAACACTTTCGGTCAACCAAGATAACCAGTTGTTTACATTACCACTTGCATTGTTTTCTACTTTGATTATTTGCTTGAAACGATTTTTAAAAAATAAGCCTTGTGAATGATGTCTTGTCAGGTTAAGCTCTTTTGTCTCTTACATTTCTTACATAGATCAATCATTGTTAGAGTTAATATTGTAATATGAAACAAATGTCTACTAATCACGAATTTAGTAGTATATCATACATTGGATAAGACCAGTCCTCGTACGTTGGGAATTTGAAAGTTAGTTGAGGTAGCCAAGACTGTTACGGATTATTTTTTCTGGTTGACTTCAAAATAAATTGTTCCAAGAAAATAAGTGAAGTAAAGTATTCATATATGTCTTGAAACAAATTAAATCACAAATGGTAAGTTGTTAGAATTCGTGATTTCATTTTATACTTCGATTTTCCATGCGAATCAAATAAAAAAGTTGTTGAGGACCTGAGGTATTCCCATTTGAAACAATTTTTTAACTCCTTTTAGGCCCGACACATAAATATTTTAACCTTGGTTACTTCCCCACACTTGAAATTTGGTGAAGGTTTTTTTTTTTTTTTTTTTTTGNTCGTCTGGTGAAGTTTATTGTTGGCTGGAAAAAAAGAAACATCTACATAAAACGTCACTTATTAATTTTTAATACAAGGACCTTATGTAACAAAAAAAAGAACGCTAGAAGATATTTTTTGGCTTGGTAAGAAAGAAAAACCGAGGAAGAGAGTACGTAGGAATGTTTTATTGTGAGGTTCTTAAACAATAATATGTGATTATAGGAGTCCAGTATTAATTTATTTGAAAAATAAATCACATTTCATTATCATTTATCTATGACTTTAGCATTTTAATACCGCATTAAAGGAGATATTGAAAGGAAATGTTAAAAGTTTCGTTCAGGCTTCACCATCTCGTCTTAAAGAACACTAATACCAAAACGATTGTTGTTTGTACAGTCCCCAATACTCCCACCCAAGTTACAAAAGGCCCACGATAGAAATAATTCTAAAACCCAAAAAGCCCACTATTGAACCAAACCGAATCCAAAGAAAAAAAACCCCACTTACTGTTCGTTCGTTATTAGTTAATAGGCCGGCCCGTTACGGCCCAAAATCTCGAGACTAAAGCATCATATTCCACCCTAAGGGTGAATTCGTATTTTCCCACCCTATGTTACAAAAGGCCCACGGTAGAAATAATTCTAAAACCCAAAAAGCCCACTAATGATTTATAAATGAACCAAACCGAATCCAAAGAAAAAACCCCACTTAAAGTTCGTTTCGTTATTAGTTACTACCCCGGCCCATTACGGCCCAAAACCTCGAGATTAAAGCACCATATTTAACAGTAAAAAAAAAAAAAAAAAAGAAAACAGGGGGAAGAGNGGTTTTGCCGTAGCGATGATGATGATGATGAAGGTTGAAGAAGAGGAGACCAACGAGATCTTGCTTATACGGTAAAAAAGATCTTCTCTTCTCTTCTTCCTTCATCGCTTTGTTCTTCAGATAAAACTTCTCATGCGCACTACTTGTAGTAGAAGAAGAAGAAGAAGAAACTTTCTCCTCCTTCTCCTTCTTCTTCTTCGACGATTGTTTCCCTTCGCTGTAACTTCTCTTCAACAAATCCCTAATTCTCCACCTTCTCGACGTCGTTTCCGTCGACGAAGAAGCTGACGCTGTCGCTGATGATGATGATCCCATCGATTTGCTCTTTCTCCAACCTCGGTTTGACGATTTCGCCGGCGTCCATGGACAGTATATCTCGCTGGAGATTCCGTCTAGATCATCCTCTTCTTCATCGGAAGAAGACGACGACGACGATGATGACGACGGATCGTCGCGATCGCGGAGGAACAGATCTTTCAGCTGAGTCGTCGTCGTCGTTGTAACAACCTTCTCAGTACCGTCCGGTTTCGCGGCGGAGGTTTTGGAGACGATGACTTGATTGAACATCGGGAAAACGAGAGACGACGTCGTATCGGAATCCGATCGTTGTAGATTGACGAATTCGAAGGTGTCGTCGTCGTCGTTGTTGGAAAACTCGAGTCGAACTCGCTCGGCGGTTTCGGCGAGTCCGTTGTTAGTGTAACTGCTAAAGCTTGGACAAAACGACGTCGTGTAGTCGTCTTCTTTCTCCATTATTTATTTAATTAAAAAAAGGAAAAATAAAAGAGAGTGTGTGAAGGTTTTTCCTCTATAATGGTGTTTTTGTCTCTCCTGTGGTGTTTGTGTGTATTATATATAAGGAGGAAATTGTTGGGATCAATTTGTGTAATTTAAAAAAAAAAAGGAAATAATGATGTAACCAAAGCGTAGACTTTCTAGAAGGTTAATTCGATTGATCCATAAGTTTAGGTGAATTTTAATTAATTAATTAATTAGTTGACAATGAGGTATTACTTGACTCTTTTTTTGTGTGTTTTGGGTGATTACTGATTAGCTACTAAAAGTGGTACCATGTCTATTTGATCAGATAGATATTATTCTTTTTTTTTACACATGAACAAAAATAAATTCATTAAAAATTAAATAACAAATGTTAAAATAAGAATACAATCATTCAAAAATATAGTTTTTTTTGGTAATTACAAAGTTTCAGATGTATTGAAAATTTGTTTCTTGTCATGCTGCCATTACTGCCTAATTTTGTTACGTATTTTAAAGATACGTACATAAACAGTTTTTTTTGTAGCTTCTGTTTGCCAAAGTAGCAATAGTGGAAACACTTAATTAAATCTAATTTTTCCAAATTAATCATAAAAATATTGTTTATAGCAGAATTACTGTTCGAAACCGTAAAAACTTTAATACATACCCCTTAAAATAGCATAATTACATTGTTTGAGTTCACGCACCCACGAAAAAATTGCCGCTTTACCTAAAAACTATAAAAATCTAGCTGAATTTTAAAATCTTCTATCTGCAAGCTGATTTAAATAAATATTGTTCTCATAAACACCAGTTAGTGGCTTAGTGCCAATAGAATACAAACTTACAAAGCCTTGAGGTGCAAGTAAACTTTTAAATTTTGTTCGCTAAACCAAAATTTTGAAGTGAAAAAGAATTGTTTGGTACAAAACCTTATAATCATCAATCATATGCTTATATTCTTCTCTAAGAGAATGTTGTTTGTATATAATATTTTATATATCATTTATTGGGAAACATCAGATAAAATGCAATGCATATACGTAATTGCTGACGAATGAAGAATCATGACTACTTCGAATTCTAACGATTATTTTTCTATAATAATTTCTTCTCGAAAACGAAGGTTCGATTGCTTCAGTTGCTTAATGTTGCAGCATAGGTTATGCTCTCGTCACAACAACGATGGCTTAATAAAATCAAATGAAATACTAATTAGAATTATAGACTCATAATTATTATGTGTACTATAGAGTATAGATACCTTTAGGTCTTCTATAGAATAATAATTGGCTTGACAAATCTTAAGAGCGAAGCTAAAGAGTTTTTTTTGTATGTATTGATCTCAAAAACGAATCAAATATTTGATTTGTCTTTCTCCGATAGAACGACTCACATTACTTCTAATTTCTAACAACTCTTTTGTCATTGCACCGCCATATCAATTAATTGTTTACTTACAAAATGGTTCTTACCCGTAAACAATATTAAATCCTGAGTTAAGAGATAAGGCTTTTTAAGAAATTGTTAGCGACAAATTAAGTTGGAGGTGTGTTTAGAATTTCTTGTAATGTTATGAAAACGAAGCTAAGGTAGGTTGTACGTAATAACTTGTGAGTTGTGACTAATTCCGTTAAACCATAGGAAAGGAATTGTGATCCAATAGTTAATACCAAAATTCGAATCTATTTTCATGTTATACAAGGATGACAAATGACATTATCTTAATTCATGAGACCGGCTAGTTCGTGGGTTTTTCGGTCATTGTGTTTTTAAGAGTTTCAAAACTATCTCAGATGATGTTGTGTTCCTTTCTCCATTCTTTGTGACACCCTAGAGGTGTATTTTTGTATTTGAACACCAAAAAAAAGTATTATTGAACGTCCTTTTGATTTTCTTACTTCGTATTAAACAGGAGTTACACCAGTAAGAAGAATAAAAACCATTTTCATAGTGTGGTGTTTACAAATTTTAAATCTCATTTTTAGCAAGACTAACGAATTTGAACGATGGAAAATAAGAAGAGAGTCAATTGCATTTCAGAAAAAAAGCCTGGCACATGATATAATGCATGGATTTTGGAATTATATTTTATTGCTGTTTTTTTTCTTTGAAGTAACTGAGTCATTACATAACAATCGATCTTAATTCATCAATAAATGGCTAAACTTTGGTGCCAGCTAAGCTCCAAACACGCAACTTCCCACTCTCGTCTCCACTGAATAATAACCCTTCAGGACCAATTGTGATGGTGCCTACCGTATTCGTTGAGAACATCTTTCCTCTCTCTTTAAAACTGTTACATAACCCAAAGAAAAACAGAATAAATGAGTAAAAATGATTAAGATTGAGAGTAAAAACATAACTAGAGAGACTCTAGAGGTCTAAGCTTCACTTACGATGGTAGATCGCAGATGCTGACTTTTCCATTTTGGTAAGAGCAGAAAATAATCGGTTTGCCCTCTGCGTCGCTCATGCCACAAAGAGTATGCACACTCTGTTTCAAACCACAAAGAAAGAAAACCATCAGAAATGGTTTTTTCTGTCAAAACCAAGTGTTATTGTCCCCAAGAGTATAATGGGGCTTAAGTGTGTATAAAACACTTACTTGTTCTTGTCTGCGCGTATAAGTAACTTTCAAGCTGTCATTTTCAGAACAAGCCCAAACTTTAATGGTCCCATCTAAAGAGGACGATATGAGATACTGATCCCAACATAAGAGCGAGGTGACAGCGTCGGTATGTTGCCTCAGGGTCATTGTACATTCCAGAGTATTGAGATCCCACACCTTTATTGTTTTATCCACAGAGCCAGAGTAAAGTCGCTGCCCTCCAACAACAAAACACGTGACTTGGCCAGAATGGTGTCCCTCGAGAGATGTGAGGTATGTGAACGGATTAGACTCGGTATCATTAATTTTCCATACTGATATAGTACCGGACTGCAGTTCCAAAACAAAAGCAACATACTTTAGATCCAATCAAGCAAGCAAGGTAAACTAACACAATTAGAAAGCGAGAGGATATTAAGAAACTTACACTTGTCCCAGCAAAAAGCATTCCATTTCCGACAATCATAGCATGGACCTGACCAACCACCCCGTCAAGATGCAAATCTTGACTGGTTTGAACGTTAAAAGCCTGCAGGATTGTATATAATAAACAAAAACTATGAGACCAGAACCAACACAGCAATACCCACTCATGAGTGTAAACGAATGAAATGCTGAAAATTGCAAATGTATTTGAAGTTAAGCGATTCCTTTAAACACACCTTAACAGCATTTGGCAAGCCAAGGAAAACCCATGGGCCTTCACTCATTAAAGACCCTGCTTCGGCCTGGAGGTTGATCGTGTGTACACACTTGCCAGTGTGGCAGTCCCATATTCGCAATGTACCATCGCTACTGGCTGAAAATAGTTTATCTGCACCCTGAGGAAGCGCAATGCCCTTTAGATCCTATAGGCAACAAGAAGTTAGCAAACAAAACGATTCTCACTTAGCCAATAGTCAAAAGATTAAACAGAAATTTTAAAAGAGGAAACGAACCTTTTTGTGTCCTTCGAGAGCAGCTACCATGACCATTCCAGGGAGACAAGTCCAAGAGTGCAAGAACGGGCACTGATCACCCTTCTTGCAATTTCCAACTTTCCAAAACTTACACACACATTCCTTCGACTTGGGACTGACTTTATCTCTCGACGCCCAACCTCTGGTGTCCGAAACAGATGAGCTTCTTTGCCCATACACAACATTCTTCCTCTGCTGGTTTGGCACTTGTGGTTTCGTTGAACTATAGGCGTTATCATTATTCCTTGGCCTGTTGCCTTCTGATGCCGTCCAAACCAGATTCCTAGACCTCTTATTAGGACCTTTGTTCATGCTGTTGTCATAAGGAGCATAAGGTCTTCTGGTAACAATATCAGCAGCGAATTCTTGTTGTCTTTCGACTCCAAAGTTCCTTCCGTTAGAGTATCTCCTTGGCGCCTTGTAACTCATACTATAAACACATTGAGAAAAACACCAACTTTAGAAGACTGAACCACAGAGTCGCTGTTGTTGCTTCATCCATGATGATCCACAGAAACTCTCAGAATGAGTAACACGCTTCCAAGGATTAAAGACGATGAGACCAATCCTCTGATACCCCTCAAGGTCATGTCAACATTCCAAGTGTCGTAGAGAGCACCAAGTCCACACAACCCTAAATAAAACCTAATCTCTATTCAGAACCCTAATCCTAATCTTCAATTCCAGAAGTAAAGTCCGACACTTTCCATAGCCGCGAGCGTTCATATGTCTCAAACCCTAACTATATACAACAATTAGAAACCCTAAGTAGATATCTACAAACCCTAGCTTCCTGAGTAATCAATGCGAGTAGAACGACGAAGATCGAGACGAAGCGGGAACCGAAATTGAAAACACGAAGGAATCATCGTAATCGGCGAAGATCCGTAAGTCGAAGAAGAAGCAAACCTGAGAGACCAAACGGACGGACGTACGATCTTTGATTCGGGAACGGTTGTTCAACTCTAAGAGAGAGAGAGCAAAAACAAAGGCTAATTGGTACGGAAAAAAAGTTTCGAATGAATCAAGCCTTGCGGGGGTATTTATAGGGTCGTGGAGGGGTTAATTGGTACGGTAATTTTATTGGGCTCAAAGTAGGCCCATTACTACATGGGCTGAAAATTATATTCATTCTTCCTTGCATTTAGGTTTCTTAGCTTTTCTCTCTTTCTTCGTTGACCCACTCCGCCTCTTTCAGGGTTTTTTCTTCTTCATCTCCTTGCTTCCTACGCTTTCTCTCTTCCTTTGATGTCTCACTACACTACACTCTTTGCGAGCCGTTTCACCCTAATGCAAACTCACTCTTTTAATTAAAGTCTACACAACATTACGATACTTCATCTTTAGAAAACAATCTGCTCCATTGCATTGATAAAAAAAAAAAAGTGTGAGATTACAAGAAATTCACATAAACTGAAGTTTTAAAAAGATGAACAACAGCAAAACAAAACAAAAAAAAGAATAACCACAAGTTTTGTGAACTCGCATCAGTCATCACAAGTGACTGCATGATGAATTATGAACCAAAAGCGAAGAAGTGAAAGAAAGCTTTGAGGCCTCAAGATCAAACTCTACGAGATTATCTTGCATCTGATATGCTCCAATCTCTATTGAACTTGTTGGATTATTTCCAACATTCATAAACCCTAAACACACAACGGTATTCTTCACCTTCACTAGCGAGTTTGGTCCATAGATCTTCCACTTTACTCCTCCTCCCAATACCAAACTGATCACAGGGATCTCCTTCTCCAAGAACGACTTTCCACCAAAACTTTTATAGCTAAAGCAGTCGGTGAACGGAGCCACGGCTTTTCGCTTCTTGGCATTTCCGGAAAACGCTTTCAGGATCGCTTCGTAAATGGAAGAGTCCAAGAAAGTGTAAGGGATCAAGCTGTTGATCGTTGTGCCTCCTGATTCACTCGTCTGGTTGAAAGTCAATAAATTTTGATTGAAAGAGAGCGTCTCTCCGTTTACTTCGATAGATTTCACATCTATGTTATAGGTATCTTCCCCGTCCTGTTTTCTCTTCCGTACAAGAGGAGTGGAAACTAATAAACCCGAGACATCTTTACGATTAGGCTGCATCAAATATGGGCCGCCGCCGATATAAACAATTCCGGAATCATTTACTCCTGACTTCGAAGGTAAACAAAGAGCCACTTTGAAGGGAATCTTGTAAGAAGAGACGAGGCGATTGACGAAGGACGTAGAGCTATTACCAAGTCCGAGTATGCCCTGAGAACCAGACAGAACGATAGATGAGACGCCAGACATGCAAGCGAGAGGCAGCCTTGTTGACGTGTAGCCTAGGGTAACGTTGTCTTCGAGTAGAGAAGCGACGGCGGAGTAGTAGAAGTTCTTGTAACAAATGTCGTTTCTGCAGGAAGGACCGTAGGGGGCACCATTGCAAGTGAGGCGACGACCTTCGATTTTTTTGCATTCACGGGACTCGCAGAGGATAGGGGTGTAGGTGGTTGAGTTATAACCCATCTCATCGCATTTGAACCATAAGGCTGAGCCTCCGACGTCTACGGCTAGGCTAACCACGAGTGGTGGCTCGCCGACGGTCACGTTGGTGTAGTAAAGGCCGGTTTTGGCTTCTTTGATGACCGGAAGAATAAAATTGTGAGGCTTTTGCTTTAGCCTTGGCTTCGGATTTGGACTGTGTTCAGCGAAAGATGTAGTAGCGATCAAAGCGAAGAAGATGTTTAAAAGAATGAATAGGCGACCCATTTTTGCTGGTGGAAAGGTGGAGATATGTATTATGTGTGAGTATCTCTGGTATTCCTCATTTACACATTTATATAGAGTCATAGAGAGTTACAAAGTTGGAATCCATTGCAGCACGTGTAGTAGTATTTTTGTATTAGTATCCTATATACAATTCCGAAATGTCCAACCGCCAAAAATGGACCATAATATACAAACTATATTTTGGGTTACTTTAATTGTTTCAGTGTGAAAATCCCATCTAACGTCGGTTTCAGGTTTTCAAAACTGGAATGTCGATGCAACAAAGGAAAAGGAATTTATTAAACAATTTTTGTTAAAACATAATTCATCTTTATTAAACAATTTTTTTAAAAAAAAAACATAATTCATCAATTCATTTACATATGTAGAGTAGAAAGTAGAAATCCCATGTGGTGCATATCACTACGTTAGATAAAATGCATGAAACCTTTACTCGAGGATATCTCTCGGAATGGGAAGTGTAAAAGTAAATAAATAATGAAAATAATATTAAATATTTAATATATAAAACGAAGATATAAAACGTGACAAAAATAGAGTCGGTGGTTTAAATAATAAGAAAGTAAAGATTGCAATCAAATATTCGTTGGCCCTGTTTGGATCCCATTGCGCACAAGTCTCTGGCAAGAAACTAGTTGTAATAAGAAAAACAAAAAGTATAAAACCTAGTACTGTCAGAGCATCTCCACCGATTCAGAAACTCAAAGGAGCTTTTACAAACAAAAATATTAACAATTTAATGTAATTGTATTATATAATTTTGTTTTTTGTTAAAGAGAATGTATCATTTCTTAGGAGAGTTTTTTTAACGGATTACAAAACTATCATCTATTTCTTGTTTTTCTAAACTTTTTTTTTATGAGTTAAAAATACTCATCTAAAATCTGATTGGAGCTGTTTTTATAAGCTCTCTTTTATGCCTTTGGAAGACAATTTTCTTCTTCTCACTTTGTTCACTCCATCGCAACTTTTTCAGCTTCAATATCCTGTTAGTAACGTGTGGAATTTCTCACACCATTACCGTGGGACAGCATCGTACAAAACCCTAGATTTCGGTCTATGAAATGTACACATGTGTGATTCCATGGAAAGCCATTAAACTCTATAATCTCACAACTTATCTTTAAGATAAGTTGTGATCAATATATCTTCAAGCAATATCTTGAAGTAGATGAACTTAAATTAATAGAGATTCATTAATGATACTAAAACTATTTTTCATATTTAAATAAAATATATTAAAACTTTTTATGCATTTTTGCAAAGTGGTATTCTTCAAGTTGTATTTTTGATGATTTTTTTTTATTTCTTCAAGTTGAATCTAAAAATGTTTTAAGATATTATATATTTTGATTTTTTTTATTGTGTTTTCCAATTTTTTTTTTATCAATAAAATAAAAAAATCTATACTAATTCATAAATTTAAATCGACAATATAGAATTGACATAAATAGAGAAAATATAAATATAAAAGATAATAAAATATATATATTCTATATTAATTTATTCATCTTTATGTTATTTGTCGTAGATATAATAGAAAATGTGACGAAGGTGTCTTAAAGTATTTTTAACTATGAAAAATTCTTTTAAACTATGTTGATGATTTAATATTAATATTTTAATATTGTTTAGTTATATAAATAAAATGAAAAATCTAAATAAATCATAAAGTAATATCTGCAAATTAGTTTTAGAAACTATTTCTAAATAGATGATTATCGCTAATTTCTAAGAAGGTTTTTAAGTAATAAAATATTAAAAAGTAAATAAAATGAAAAGAAAAATATAAAAGACAACTCTAAAATACAAGAAAATTGAATCATTTTTTAACAAAAATTATACAAATATCTTTATTTAAATGGTGTATATATTTTTATTATATAATTAAATTATAATGAAATAATATATAAAAGATCAATTTAGATCTCTTTATAGATAATGATGGTCTAAAATCTCTATGTAGAAAGGATTCTACACTCTCTCTCACCTCCTTATCTTCACTAGAACAGTCAGCTGCAAACATTATCTTCACTAGAACAGTCTGTTGCAGTTTTTCAATTGTGCATTAAACATAGTTGAACTGTATATAAATTTTTTGTTTTTCTTCAATTCGATTATATTTCAAGTGGACAAAATTACAATTCCAAAAATTCCAAAAGTTTTTTCGATTTGGTTTGATTTTAGTACCCAATATCATTGGGGCTTCAAGAGAATGATATAACCAAAAGCCTATAAATAGAATTAGCTTCATCAAATTTTGGTAAAGTAATGAACGATGATGAGCATAAAATAAACATTTGAATTACAGAACAAAGCTTCAAAGCACATAATAGTATTCCTTAAAAACTGGATTTTAGAAACAGTTTTTTTGGTCCGGGTCATTACATAAGAACAATCTCTTAAATCATAACAACAATGTACATATTAAATCAAAAATCTGTTCCAAGGATGAAAAATGGCTAAACTTTGGTGCCAGCTAAGTTCCAAACACGCAGATTCCCACTCTTGTCTCCACTAAACAACAATCCTTCAGGCCCAATTGTTATTGTGCCGATCGTGTTAGTAGAAAACATCTTTCCTCTTTCTTCAAATCTGTGTATAACCCCCAAAAGAACAGAATGAATTAGTAAATGAATAAGAATAGAGGGCAATATAATTAGAGAGACTCTAGAGCTATATAGAAGCTTCACTTACGATGGTAGATCGCAGATGCTAACTGTTCCGTTTTGGTAAGAACAAAATATCATCGGTTTGCCCTCTGCGTCGCTCATGCCACAAAGAGTATGCACACTCTGTTTCAAACCACAAAGAAAGAAAACAATCAGAAACGTTCGTTGTTAAATCAAATGCTTCGGCTCCCATGAGGAGAACAAGGCTAAAGTGAGTATAAAAAACTTACTTGTTCTTGTCTGCGCGTATTAATAACTTTCAAGCTGCCATTTTCAGAACAAGCCCAAACTTTAATGGTCCCATCTAAAGAGGACGATATGAGATACTGATCCCAACATAAGAGCGAGGTAACAGTGTCGGTATGTTGCGTCAAGGTCATCGTACATTCGAGCGTACAGAGATCCCACACCTTAATTGTTTTATCCACAGAGCCAGAGTAAAGTCGCTGTCCTCCAACAATAAAACAAGTAACTTCACCACAATGGTGTCCCTCGAGAGATTTGAGGTATGTGAATGGATCAGACTCGGTGTCAGTAACCTTCCATACTGTTATAGCACCAGACTGCAATTCCAAAACAAGCAACATACTTTAGATCCAACCAGCAAGCAGAGAGAACTAACACAATTAGAAAGCGAGAGGATATTAAATACTTACACTTGTCCCAGCAAAAAGCATTCCATTTCCAACAATCATAGCATGGACCTGACCAACCACCCCGTTAAGATGCAAATCTTTACTGGATTGAACGTTAAAAGCCTGCAGGATTGTATATAATAAACAAAAACTATGAGACCACCAGAACCAACACAACAAATTCCACTCATGACTATAGATGAACAATATTATGATAATTGCAAGTGTATTTGAAGTTAAGATATGCCTTTAATCTAACCTTGACAGCATTTGGTAAGCCAAGGAAAACCCATGGGCCTTCACTCATTAAAGACCCTGCTTCGGCCTGGAGGTTGATCGTGTGTACACACTGGCCAGTGTGGCAGTCCCATATGCGCAATGTACCATCGCTACTAGCTGAAAAGAGTTTATCTGAACCCTGAGGAAGCGCAATCCCCTTTAAATCCTATAGGCAACAAGAAGTTATCAAACAAAACGATTCTCATTTAGCAAAAAGTCACGAGTAAACAGATTTTTAAAAAGGAAACGAACCTTCTTGTGTCCTTCAAGTGCAGCTACCATGACCATTCCAGGGAGGCAAGTCCAAGAGTGCAAGAACGGGCATTGATCACCCTTCTTGCAATTTCCAGTTTTCCAAAACTTACACACACATTCCTTAGACTTGGGACTGACTTTATCTCTCGACCCCCAACCTCTGGTTTCTGAAACAGATGAGCTTCTTTGCCCATACACAGCATTCTTCCTCTGCAGATTTGGCACTTGTGGTTTCGTGGAACCATAGTTGTTATCATTGTTCCTTGGCACTTGTGGTTTCGTTGAACCATAGGCGTTATCATTATTCCTTGGCCTGTTGCCTTCTGATGCCGTCCAAACCAGATTCCTAGACCACTTATTGGGACCTTTGTTCACCCTGTTATCATAAGGAGCATAAGGTCTTCTGGTAACAATATCAGCTGCGAAATCTTGTTGCCTTTCGACTCCGAAGTTCCTTCCGTTAGAGTATTTCCTAGGCGCCTTGTAACTCATACTATAAACACATTGAGAAAAACACCAACTTTAGCAGACTGAACCCACAGAGTCGATCACTGTTGTTGCTTCATCCATGAAGATCCACAGAAACTCTCAGAAAGAGTAACACGCTTCCAAGGAGTAAAGACGACGTACGAAAACAATCCTCTGATACCCCTCAAGTTCATGTCAACATTCCAAGTGTCGTAGAGAGCAACATATATTAAAACCTAATCTCTATTCAGAACCCTAATCCTAACTATTCCTTCAATTCCAGAAGTAAAGTCCGACACTTTCCAAAGCCGCAAGCGTTCATATGTCTCAAACCCTAACTATATACAACTATTAGAAACCCTAAGTAGATATCTATAAAGCAGATCGATTTGATTCCATCATCCTTCATCGGCGAAAACCCTAGCTTCCTCGGTGATGGATGCGACGAAGATCGAGACGAAGCGGAAACCGAAATCGAAAGCACGAAGGAATCATCTTAAACGCGAAGAACCGTAAGTCGAAGAAGAAGCAAACCTGAGAGATCAAACGGACACGTACGACCTAGTTCTTCGGCTCGGGGACTGTGTTTCTACTGAGAGAGAGAGAACGAAGGAAATTTGTTTACGCGTAGAAGAAGGCAAAGTGACGAATGAATGATTAGTTCTGCCTTGCGACGTATTTATAGGGGCTTGGAAGGGTTCATCGGCACGATTTCTGTATTGGGCTCATCCTAGGCCCAGAAATATATGGGCCGACATTTTTTGAGTCAGGTTAAATAAATAAACTGTGTGTTTACGGTTATTATGGTTAAGTGGGTCATTTAATTATTACCTTTCCGTTTATCGGATAACTCTTCCGGATTTGCTTTTGTTTTGTCTTTTCTCTACGGTTTCTTTCTATTTCCTTCTATGCGCAGAGCGGTGGAGAGAAACGGCGGCGAAGTGAGGCTTTCTCCTCTACTGTAGGTATCTGATACGAATAGCGAATTATGAAGATGGGCCCTCTTTTATCCTGTTGGGCTTATATAATATAATGAATTACCGACCAAAGTAAAAGAACAACCTATGAGATCATCAACTTCAGAACATATTTTTTCTTTTGTTTTCAGAAACCATAAATATCCTAAAACCTCTAATAGTCTCCTGAAAATTCTCAATCAACAAAACGTAAGAGACATAATCCTAAAACGGTCTTATCTTTCCTCGCTTTCTCCTGCTAATTCACAAAGTCTCCTGAAATTGCTCAACCAACAAAAAAAGTATAAAAACATTACTCCTAAGACGATGGTGGCATCTTTCTTACTTTCTCAATCAAATTCACCATCTCCTCTTCAAGTTTAACTTTCACGTCTCCAGTCATTCCTCCTGCAGATCCATCCACTAATGATATCATCTCCTCCAACTTCTTCTTCAAATGTTCCATCTCCATTCTTGTTGTTGTCTCTGCAACTTCAGCTTCAGCTTTCTTCTCCTCTGCTCTCTCGTTTGGATACTTGAGCCTGAATTTAACTGTGGAAGTAGACGTATATGGACACTTGTCATGTGAGGATTCAAATGCGTTTTCTCCATCTTCTATGTTCAAGAAGGCTACACGGGCGGAGAAGTTGGTGTAGAAAATTTCAGTTCTCTCTTCATCCAAAGCTCCAAACTTTTCGTAGATTTCAATAAGCTCTTCTTTCTTAGGCAAACTCGAACCTGGACCAAATGTAACAAGAAGCTCAGCTCTTGAAGATTCCACTTTCTGCTCCTTCGACTTTCCCTCTCTTTTCTTCTTCTTCTCGGGCTTCTCAGTCTCATTCCGCGTTTCCTCTTCCTCATATTTATGCTTCTTAGCTTTTCTCTCTCTCTTCTTAGACTCTTTCGGCTCTTTCAAGGTTTCTTCTACCTTCTCCTCCACTTCCTTCTTTGATTCAGAATTCTTACGTTTTCTCTCTTTCTTTATGGACTCATTTGCCTCTTTCAGGGTTTCTTCTTTTCCATTAGATTCAGGCTTCTTACGCTTTCTCTCTTTCTTTGTTGCCTCACTTGACTCATTGATGGATTCTTCTTCTTCATCAGCTTGCTTCTTAGTTTTTGGCGTCTTTGGTTTTCTCTCTTTCTTCGCTGTCTCATTCTCTTCTTTTCCAACTTGCTCAATCTCCTCTGTTTGCTGCTTTGCCTTACGCTTATCTTTTCTCCCTTTTCCTCTAGTCTCGGGTTTGCCCGTTGCCTCATTAACTTCTTCTTTCCCTGTATCTCCATTATTATAACTCCCTAGAAACTTGCTATTGGCACCATCACGATATGAGAAGCTTCTGTAGATGGACATGAACTCTCTTACCATATCTCTTGAGCTACTGTCTTTTGGATATTGTGTACCAAGAGCCGATACATGAATAAGATCCCGAATTTCCTTAGCTGTAGCTCCCAGTCTCAGAAATTCAACGGCGTTACTAACTTCCTCTGACACTTCTTCTTGGTGACCTACACCATTCTCCAATAGTACTTCACAAGGTTTATCCACCTTATCTTCTTCCACTGCCACGAGGCTATCATTAGCGATAGACTTATCCTCTTCCACTGTAACGATGTTATCAGTACCATTAGTCATTTGCTCTTCTACTTGGCTCTGACTTGGAACTTTGGAAGAATCAGATTCCACTTTGTTCTTTTTTCTCCCTTTCGATGAAAAATCTGACAAGTACTCAGGCGAAAAATATTTGCTCTTCTTCCTCTCTCTCTTTGTTGTTTGTGTGGAGGCCTCGCCATTTACAGCACTTGAAGCATCAACCTTGACCCTTTTTCGTAGTGAAGCTAACGGAGTTGAATCATTATCTGTTTCATTAACCGGAACCTCCATCTTCTCAGTCTCTTCACTGTCTCCACTCCCATCATTATGACCATCATCCACATCCCTTTTCTTCCTCTTCCTTGAAAAAGCTTTACCTTTGTTATTTTCTTGCACTTGCTCGCGACCACCGTCTTCTTCTATCGTAGCAACTTCTTTCATTTTTCTACTCCTCGGAGTTTTGGTGGTTACAGCTGCAAGCTCACCCTTAACTTCATCACGGCGTTTTACACTTTTCCTACTCGACTTCCCATTTATATCCTCTGGTTCTGTCTCAAATCTCACCTTAGCAACCACATCATTGTCCAAAATCTCAGCAATGCTCTTCTGTTTCCTTCTGTGTTGCCACCTATGATCAGGAAACCCAGAACACTTCTCTAACGACCTCGGAAGAGACTCTTCAGGATCCACCACTTGTTCTTTTTCTTTGATCGAACGTTTAGCACCACCACGCATCCATTTAATCCCATCATCAACATTCTCATCTTCATCATCATCATCATCATCATCATCATCATCATCATTGTTCTTGTCTTCAAGTCCAGGAACCGACTCTGGCTCATGATACTCGGTCAAACCATATCCTCTTTTAGACCGATAAAACGCAGAAACCTTCCTTTTCAAAACCTCAAGCTCAAGCAAACCGCTGAAACTAACAGTCTCTGCAAATGCTTTCACATCTTGAAGAATCCCTTCAGGTTTTCCAACAAGCAAAGAAGAAATCATCTCTCTTCTTACATGAGGAACAACAACACCTTCTTTAATCCCAGCGTTCTTAACTTTGGGATTATCGAACTCGTGCTTCTTCTCCTCTGCACAATCATGTACCAGTAAAAACTCCATGTGTCTACCCATTTCTTCTACAGCTTCTTCAACTGCAGTTAAAACCCCCCTCGAGTTGCTTACGTTCGAACACTCTTTGAAACACTCTGCAAAAGGTTTCAACTGCGAGGGACCGCACCAAGCGAAAGTCCCGTCTCCAAAATACGCAACGAGCAGCTTCCCCTTTTGCTTTATCTTCAAAGCCAACTCTGAAGCTTCTGATGGATCATAAATCTGACCTGGCCACCAAGGATGATTCTTGATTTTGCCCCAAACAAAGTCTCCAACTTGGTACCCATGCTCTTCCTCTTCTTCTTCTTCACAATCTTCATCATCAATCTCCTTCTCCTTATCACTGACATCTTGCTTCAGTTTCAGCAAAGACGAAACTCCATTCATCACACAATCTTCACTAACTCCAGAATCGTTTAGATTCTCACCCAAAACACTCTGCTCTCCGTTTTCAGAAACCCTAACACCGTTCTCTTCTAGGGTTTTCTCACCAAAGTCTTCGTCTTTTGTTTTAGCTGACTCAATTTCTGAAGAACATGCTTTAGGTCTTGACTCTTCACCCATTCTCACACCAATTTCCATTTCCATATTTCCACCTTCTCACGCAGACTGTACCAACAACAAACAAACCAATTCAGAAGACAAAATCAAACCCAACACACAAAAATTAAACCTTTCGTCACGGACCCAACAAAATTAGGGCTTCTGAAAATCAAACAACAGCTACACAATTAAAACCAGAAAAAAAAAAAGTAAAAGTAAATTAATTTAATCACCTGACAATTTTAGCTCAGACAGAACACAAAAGCAACAACAGCAACAACTTTTCGAGCAGCGAATCTTTCAAATGTCTTGTAAGAACATATCGCTTCTCTCTGAGAAAAATCATATTCTCTCTCTCTATCTCTCTGGATTTGAAAGAGGAAAATAAAAACTTTAAAACGTTGAAACGCGGGGCAAATTTTGTTTTTCCCTTTCGGAAAATTAAGACAAAGAAAAGGATAGTATCGTAATTAATGCTTCTATTTTTTTTTCTTACTTATCTGCTTTTTTTTTTGTCTTAAGAACGAGACCAACGTTTTCAATTAAGTTTTTACTTAATTTTAGAAGGAAACGCAAAAAAAAATATCTATTAGTATATACTCCTGGTCGCTTTCAAGCAGATGAAGCGATGGCTTCGCGAGTAGGAAAATAAGATCTACTCGCTAGTTACTCACGTGATTATGTGATACGTCGGTATCTAGATTCTTACGTGGCGGAACGTTAATGGAGAGTAGTAAAACAGTTGCGTTGTTACGAGAGTGGGGATGAGATGTAGAAGATGCGTCACGTGTTTCCGATGTTCGACAGGTGGCGCTACTTCGACGGTCTATAATTTGCGGTAATAAAAGCAAAGAGATTCCGTAGTTGGCATTTGAAACGACACAAACGTTTACCGGTTTAAAAATTATTAGTACTATACTTAATTATGTGATTAGGCACAAGCTTTTATTACACACATCTAAATATAGTGCTAGCTGATTAGTCTGTTTCTTTTTGCTCGGATCCTATAGCAATTTACCACTATATACATTTTGTACTCTTTCGAAATACTAAATCAAAAGGAAAGAAAAGGTAAATTACGACCATTGCATCCATCGTCTAACCGAAAGCCCAACGGGCTTGAACCTAAAGTTGGATATATAAACCATATAGTAAAGTATTTGCAAGCCCAAAGTCAGGATTAGTATATATAGCATCATGTCACAAATTGTAGACAACACAAATTGGTGAGAATTGGAGTCGTGGTGTAGTGTTTACGGAGGTGAAATAACTACAACCATAAACCAATCCCATCATCATACTCTGCACGAGAAGCAATGGTTTTAAAAAATGATATTAGAGCAAAAATCAACATATTATCAGAGCTTTATTGATTCAAAGACTAACAACCAAAGCGCAAAAACAAGCAATCAGCTGCAAAAAGTTCTAGCAAAAGCAAATATCATGGCAACAACGTTGCAGCAAGTACTTCTAGTGTTTGATGGAGAAAGTAATGGTTTATGGTGTATTAAGATGAAAACTATCTTAAGGACCCAAGTATTGTAGATGTTGGTGGAAATCGGTGGTCTGACGCAACGGACGCAAACGAAGGAGATATTCAAAGTAATGCAACTAAAACAATCAGTGGAATGACACTGTCCATGATATAGTTAATAGAATCCCTTCAAGCACATGAAGATGCGTTCGATGCTCCCAGTAAATAATTTTTCTAGCTAAGTTTTTGTTACTGATTTTCGCGGCCTAAAATCAAACTCACTCACGTTTTCAATATAATACCCAATTGTGAGTTGTTACCGATCCACCATGTGATGCTTTCATTTAAGTTCACGTGGGAAGTCCTCGATTTTTACACGAAAAACATGTGGGCAAAACTATAAAGACATGTGGGCAAAACTATAAAGACATGTGGCTAATTCCACAACCAACCATTCAAAAACTAAATCTTTAATGTTTAATGTTTTGTGCCTGCATATGATGCATATATATATTACGATCGAGTATGGGTCAAAACGATATATGATTTTGGCATATGTTCTAGATTCAGTGAGAATATGAATGCTATACAATCTTTAAACACTATAAGCAACATGGTCCTGTGGTGATCTAATCTCTTTGGACGTGAAATCTTATATCAACGGTTTGTTTACTTTGTTTTATTTATTTATTTATCAATATGGAAACACTAATTGAGATTCGAGTCTCTTGCTGCGATGAGAACATATTATCACGAACACGAACAATACGTACCTCTCTACTTTCTCTAGTCATCCAAATCTCGCTAGGTTGTGTGATTAAAATTGTATTCATCTTCTTTTTTTTGCTGCCATCGTAAGGGATTTTATCTACTCAAATAATGGGAGAAATTAAAAACCTATCCATTTTTAGTTGTAACTATATAAACTCAAATCCAATCATAATAAAAAGATAAATTTAACAAGACATGAGCAAAACTATAGATGTCTAACTTTTTTTATTTTGAACAATTAATAGATGTCTAACTTGTGACCTAAAAGAAGAGACTTTCAAGATCACGAATTGAATTAGGTCTGAAACTTCTTAGTAAAATTATAACTTCTTAGCGATAACAAACTTAATTTGGAAGCCTCTCTCATTTACGATGATGATCGCCACCACCACTACTTATGTAACGTTTTAATATCTGTTAAATTATAATATGTAATACAAAGGCAACTGATACTAAAGAAAAATTGAGCTTGGAATTATCTTTTACAAGTGCCTCATATGGGACAAATTAAGAGCTTGGCAAAAAGCTAAATGTTAAGCAAACCTTAAATAGATATCTATGCCGTCTTACTATAGTGAACTCACTGCCTTACCCAACTTCTTGTCGTCCACCAATAATGTACTTGTCGGTCCAATTTTTGTTCTCAATAATAGAATAATTTTGGATTAAAATTCAAAAAATCATCAAAATTCGACTTTTTCAGGCTAAAATTCAAATTAATCTTGTTAGATTCACTCTACTGGTACGTTTAAATTGTAGTACCCTCCATTGATCTTACCATTACTGGAAATGGAGAAACTCATTATTATTATTTATTATTATTATTATTTTTTTTTAACGAGTTCTGTAGTAATAATTTAGTTAAAGATGGTACGCTCGAACCAAAAAAAAAAATTCAAATAAATCTACTCGGTACTTCTTAAGTTCGTAGAGCATTTTGATATACTATGCAATATACTAACCGCTTTGGTTGCACCAACAGTATCGAACCCGATTCCACACCAAATGAAAATGCTTATTAATTAAGTTATTTCTCGCTAATAGTTTATTTGGATCAATTAAAGTTCTTCTACAATATTTGAGATTTGAAAGTTTGGATAATAATATTTATCCATAAAAATTTTGTGTCTATGGTGGTTTCGGTGTAAAAGAGTTAGGCTAACGTCGGGTTCTACATGTTGCATGCCATGCCCAAAATTAGATATAATGGTGAAATAAGGTTGTAAAGAAGTGCGGGAATTGTATACATAAAGGTCAACTACTTGTAGCCTTATATATGTGACACGCATCTTCTATGACCAGCCTATAGGGTGGGTTAGGTTATGCATGTTCATGTATGTTATATATCATGTGCCATGTGCTTTCATTCATCCACATGTAATATATATACATGTCTTTCCATCCAAGACAATTATAATATATAATCTAAAAAGATAGGATTCCAATAATTTTACTAGAAAAACATTTGGCGCGATTCTTTCTTAATATCTTAGTCTGATTTTTATTTAGGTTGGATTTTGCTAAATTTTTAAAGTTGCATTTTTAGGACTTCGCATTAGAAATGGCGACTTAAGTTACAGCAAGCTACATAAACGAATAGGATAGTATTTTTTCATCAAAAAAAAAAAAAAATTGACCTCAACTATCTCTAAATTTATATTAAATATAGGCATGAATCTGAACTATATATTAGAGATAGATCAGATGATCAGTTCAGGTTGTTTCTTTGAGGAAGGATAGGGATTGATTGGATATTCAAAATTTAATAGGTATATGGATAAGAATTATATAGATTTGATGGATTCAGCTTATGATTAAATGGAAGAAGAATATGGTCACCACTCAAATTGTATTCTTCCCACAACTTATGATCTTTTAACATTAATACAAATATGTTTTTCCCCGGTGACATGCATACGTACTCATTGAAGTTCGGATTGGATCCCGTTTCATATAATAATTGACAATAATTCTCTAGTCTTAATTAAAATAAAATATACATAAAAATAATATATGTGTGTGTGTTAACGCAAAAATTGAAGGGTGTTCGTGTACATACACAAACGATCGAACATTCTTAAACAACAAATTAAGCATATTGAAATATGGAAAATTATTATTTAAAAAAACATTATCCAATGTTCCATAGTTTTGTTTATGTAAAACGTCGAATATTGGTGTTATAAAAGTATAGTAAATATTAAGAGTTATGGAATAGATATATAAATCCCTGATATTGCCTTGAGTACCTCTAAACAATGAGGCAAACGGCAAACCCATATAATACTCTCATCATATCTGTTTATGACATTTAATTATTCGTATAATAGTACATATAAAATTTAACCTTCTTTGGCCCGTAAATAAAAACTAATTAATTAATTACCATTATATAAATGCATAGGCCAAAGATCATCGACGCTCCAATAGTTTTCTTCAGATTGATCAACTGATAATGGCATCATAATCGAATCCGATGGAGGCACATAATTGCCGTAATTAAGCTGAAGATCAACATTGCTGGCATTTTGATACGTTGGAGAATATATCTCCATTGTTTCTTGAGTATTCAAGACATGGCTCGTGCTCGTCGTATGATCGTTAATGATTTCGGAGCTTTGTGATCCAACGGTCATTGTTTCTCCGTGCTTGATGATATATTTCTGAATCTTGGTCCTCCAAAAGTTCTTTATCTCGTTATCGGTTCTTCCTGGTAAATGCTTTGCAATTTTCGACCACCTAAATTTAATTAAAAGTAGTTGTTCTCAGGAGCTAATAATATTACATGTGTTATGATGAACAATGATGCATGCGGCACTGCATGCATGGGACAAGCTACATATATCTACGCTGAACAAAAATCTTACAATTTGCATAATTCATTTATTTCGTTTCTTAAAAAATAAACTAATAACAGTGAGTTTATGTGTAAGCATCGATTTTAGAATAACATTTAGAAAAATCCTATTAATTATTCTATGGTGTGAAAGAGATTGAAAACAACAATTGAGATGCGGGGAAAACAGTAATTAAATAAAACACTATTTAACTTCAATCAAAATTTCAGTTTAACGACCGTCTGGACTGTGGAGTATCTAAAACCATCTCTAATGATGGAGATTTTTAATTAGGTATGTTAATAATTATATATATATTAATATTATTATATTATTTAGTTATATATTTAAATTTTATTTTTTAAAAATAGAAAAGTGACATGTGTAATTATAGGATTAGAACCGATTCTGAAAGCTGCTAAAAAAAGAGACCATCTCTTATACTATTTTCTTCTTTCTAACTTTTTGAATTATTAATTATTAATTTTTTTTAAAAAAACTCTCTGTATAAAACGTTCATTGGAGGTGCTCTAACTTTCAGTATCTATCACTTTTGTGTATATATGTGTGTGTGTAAATTACGTGTTGAAAACAAAATATGGTACATGTCAACATTTTTCGAGAATTTATTTAAATATTTTCTCGTTATCATATTTTGGTTGTAACGTAGTTTTTATGATATCTTCAACCTAACGAATTTCACATAATTTTATGTTTTAAAAGAAGATTCTTTTTTTCTAGCCAAATTAAAACAAGATTTATGTGATGTCTTAAGTGTATATATATACTATATATAAGATATAATTCTAATAATAACAACAATTAAAAAATTTCATATCATAATTTGTAGTTATTTTTATTTTGAATTTTTATAAATAATATATAGTTCTAATTAAAAGAGAGTAGCCAGTGTAAAATGTAAAAATACAGGTATTGAAATATCTTTTAATAAAGGATAAGTAATCTTGATAATGCTTTTTTTACTTCCACAAAATTTGTTTTTTTTGGAACTTTTACTTCTACAAACTTATTTAATAAATATTATAAAAAGTTAGAACCACTAGTTTGTGACAGAATCGACACGGGGTTATTATTATGTTATTAGTGGTGAGGAAATTTCGACGCATGTGGAAAACTCAAACAAATTAAAGACTTAAAATTATTGGGAAAGTTTGTCACACCCACCAATATGTTTGGCTTCGTCACCTAATGTCTTGCTTTGATGTCTTTTTAAAGATCCTTTCAGTCTTAAGCCTCAGAGTATATATATAAAACCGATCCAAAGTTCGAAAACTTAGCTTTGCCTCTCTCGTTATACACATTATAATAATACATATATATAACCTTATTACTTTATAATTTTATATATATTTACGTATATATATACAAATCACTAACCTATTTCCCCATTTGGCATGAAGTTCCATGATGGTGAGTTGCTCCTCTGCTGTGATATTTCCTCTTCGTACATCTGGTCGGAGGTAATTCAGCCACCGGAGCCGGCAACTCTTTCCGGTGCGTTTTAAACCTATGATACATATATAATTATAATAACAATCCTATTAGCTATGAAGAAACTAAATATCAATTTTGTGTTCATGCATGTATATAAGTTATCTTAAACCTCGATATATATGAATATATTTTTCTTCATAAATGATCAAACTATTTTTCTGTGTGTTTTAGGTATATACAAAAAAAAAATTAATATTATTATTTGTTATTTTTACTTTAAAGCATAATAAACACTGAACAAGTAAAAAGAATAAACCCGAACATCAGTCTTACCGGAGGTCAACAATTCCAACCGAACAGATTACATTTGGTTCTAAAACGTTACTCTCAAGATGCATATTTTAGTAGATACATGGAGTTTATTTGGATTTTGGATAAATAAATCTAGACTAATATAGGTTTACGAGTGTAAGAAAAAAGGTCAAGTTTATAAACCCTAACTACATAGTACGCAAGGTCTCTCTTTTTTGGAAAAATTAGCTAAAAAACATAACTAATTAGATGCACGTATATTTCTTCCGAACAATATTAAACATCTGTTGATATCTATAAAAAGAACTTCCAGTTAGATGCACGTATATTTATATTCAATCCGGTAAAGATAATACATACGATAGAGCTTGATTTGTAGGTAATGATTTAGTCCCAATATTCTTGTAATAGTTTGTTCCATTTGAAAAGAAAATCTCTAAACTCAAATCTAGTCGATTCTATGGTAAATCTCAGAAGAGAGCTTCTAAGTAAGTTTATTAAACATAGGAAACAACTAGAGATTAAAATATCTCCGCATGTGTAGGACCTAACCCTAGTTTATCAACACACACAGCGAGACACACCTATACGTACGTATACGATTATCCAATTGTTAGATAATGATTTATAATATATTTGGGATATATATATAAGTGAAATTAGTCACCTGCAGATTTGGCGAGAGAGTTCCAAACACCTTCACCATGATTGGCGATATAATTGATGAGAATCAAATCTTCTTCCATCGTCCATGGCCCTTTTCTCACCTCTGGATCTCCTGATCCAGACCCACCACTACTTCCTTTTTTCTCCATTTTTATAAAAATTATATACTCTTATATACTTTCTATATAATTGATAGATGGAATATTTTCTAGAGAGAGAAATAGAAAGAGAGAGTCCTCAAAGTGAGAGAGATAGTTGATATTTTGAGATGGTGGCAAGTAGCTATTGCTTTTATAGAGAATGTCTCTATATTTTAACGCGTTATCAACAAACGTTAATCTAAACTCTAAGTGTTTTATTACTGTAAAACTAATGATATTAGTTAACTACACTTGTTTTGGTTTTTCACTTTATTTTATAAATTGTAATAACACATGGTGGGCTATATAGCTTCAAGACCTAACTATGATCGTATCGTATGACGATATCTATCTTCTCAAGTCAAGCATATATAAACATGTATGTACGTATATGATTGCACATTTTCACAATTAATCGATCTTTTGATGGACACTACTTTTTTATACAACTGTGTAGTTATGATTTATATATATGATAATTTTGGTGAATTTATTAAGCCGCATGTGCAGGTTTATTGGTGTTCTGGTCATTATATGAATTATGAAGAGATTTAGTATTATTTAAAAGTCTTGTCTCTTTCTGGTAACTAAACAAACAAAAAAATATTTTCGTTTTTGTATCTTGATTATATCTACGGATACAATTCAGAGGTATAGCTGTATAGGATGCTCAAATTAAAAGATTTAGTTAGAGTCCTCATATGTTTCTTTTTCTTTGTATTTGATTTAGTTAAAAATATTATGATGAATATAAAGTTAAAATGTATGCTATCTGTATAAAAGCGACATCATATTATCTAAATGACTAATCAGAATTTTCTATAACTTTCATGAAGTTGACAAGTTCAAGCTTTATTATCGAGTTATGCGTATTTAAATATCAAATAATTATCAAAAAAATAATTATTAGAAAAAAAAATAATTATTAGAAAAAAAATAATTATTAGACGAAAAAAGAAAACCAAATAATTAAAGCACGATTAAGAATTGTCCATATATGGAAGGGCACTTGATTTGCCCCATCAACCAAAAGTTATAGTAGTCCTCCAAGCCGATTATAAAGAAACTAATCTTGTTGTTAACTAAGGGCTTGTTCGTTTGTTCAGTTGACTGATCCAGCTAGATGGAGCTGACAGCCCATGTTCGTTTTGTGCAAATAATGGAGGTCAGTTAAATGGGCCAGTCAACTGAGTTAAAAAAATGCAGGCCAATTTTTTTGAGTCGAAATGGACCATCTGACTGAGCCCAAACGGAGCAGTTGACTGGAGATAAGTCCAGTTAAAAACTGAAATGACTATTTTGACCCTAAACTAAACTTAAACCTAATTTTTCTTTCTCTTTCGCGAAACCTGCCTCCTCCATTGTCTCTTCTCTACGAAAACCTTCTTCTTCTCTTCACCATGGGAGGAGCTTGATGCTTCTCTCGATTTCTTTCACTCTCCCATAGAATCCTCTTGCTTCGTCTCTTCGTTCTCCTCCTCCAGGTATTGTTGAAAACTTCTTTTACTCTCACTCTCTCTCACACTCTCTCTCTCACACTCTCTGTTCTGGGTTTTGCTAATCTTCGTCTCTCTCTTTTGAAAATAAGGATTTGGGCTTCTGGGTTGCAATCAGTTCATCTCTACCTCACTTCCATAGAAACTCCTTTGAGGAAGGAGCTGAAATCAATCCGTTGCTGTTTATGACTGGAGACCCTGTTCTTCTTAACTTGGCTTGTTGCGTAGAAGAAGCACGAACAAACCGAGGCTTGGGAAAACGAACCATTTCTTTAACCTGTTCAGGTTTGTACGAGTTTTCTGTAGAGATGGTCAATTTGATTCTGTTCTCATGTGCTTCAATCTGTTCTGCTTCTCTTTCTTTCTTCTCGCTCTAATATCGTTGCTGTCTTGCTAGTTTAAAGTTTTAAAAGGAAACCTGAACGCAAAAAGACACTTTCACAAAGACGGTGAATAAAAGATCCTAGTAAGAAGTTGAAGTCTGTTCTTTTGATAACTTAAGGTTGTTCTTAAACTCAGTTTAATGTATGCTTGCTTAGTATTCTATGTTTACATTGAATTGCCTTGTTGCCTTAGTTTTTAGTTGCTTGATCGTGGTTCATTTTGATTAGTTGATTTGAATTTATTCAATTTCTTTTTCATTTCAGTATTGCCTTGTTGTCTTTGGTCTGTGTCTTATTGTTAGATCTATGTTCAGAAGGAACAAAAGAATCATAGAGTTTCTGAAGTTTAGATTGAGTTTGCTTCTTTTTCACTTGTTCTATGTGCCTTTAAAACCACACATACTCTGCTTCTACGCCCATTTTCTGACTTATGCATTGCTGAGAGCTTCGTTTCTTACAACTGCGCTCTATTTCATTCGCAGACTTACACTGGAAGCATTCTGATCGCTGTTAATCCGTTTAAGAAGCTTCCACATCTCTACAATGCGTACATGATGGAACAGTACAAGGGAGCACCATTCGGTGAGCTCAGTCCTCATTTTTTTGCAGTTTCTGAAGTTGCATACAGGTGGTCCACCCTCTTTTCCCTACTTGTGCTGACATGTTTGTTTATCTGTAGGTATACGTCAATCCTCTGTTTAGTCATCTAAGTTCAACGCGTTTCAATTTCTGACCTTTCAAATTTAGTGATTGTGATTTTACGGTAAGAACACCGACCCTTTCTTTGATCTCATCATCTTTGTTTCGATTTTGACTTTCTGATTAATTTAATTTAGATTTCTCTATCTCTGTCTTGTATCAGGCGAGTTTTGTTGTTTTACTTCTTCCAAGGATCTCTATCACTTTTAGGTGAGTTTGTCTGTCAGCTTATTCTCTTTGTGTTTTTCTGTATAAAGAATAACTATTAGCTCGTATATGTTAGTGATTTAAGCTTCCTCTTCTTCGTGACTCTTTTAAGATTAATGCTATGCGTGAAAACTGTTGGTATTATATAATTCATGCGTGAGATTAGGTGTTTTGTTTTTGTAGGCTTCTTGTTTCTTAGGTTTCTTTTTTTCATGTGATCATAGGTTTCTTTTTTCTTCAGAGAACAATGACAACTGTTCCTGGTACTGATGTGAGTGTCTTTTCCTCTAACTTTTTTATGAAATTTAGATTGAGTTTTAGAGAAATTTAGAGTGAGTTTGTTTGTTTGTTTCTTTACCTAAGACTATTTCGGGTCTTTCTTCAACTAAGACTAGATGAGAATCTGAAAGGAAATGTAAGGAAAGGAAGTGTGAATGATGCTGGTAGGCAGACAATCACTGAAAAATTTATTTATTTATTTGTTGAATTTTATGTAAAGTAAAATAAATTTATAATTTTATATAACTTTTATGTAATTAAAATAAATTTATAATTTAAAAAAAGATTATTATTTGCACTTTTTTAATTTTGAATATATTATAAATCAGTAATTAAAATTAATATGTTTACAAATAGTTATAAATACATGAATAAACAAAAACATGGGTATTTTTGTAATTTGATTGATTTGATGGAGCTGAACTTTGATGTTGTTCGTTTCTCCATCCAGCAGCTCCATTCAGATGCTCCATCCAGATGGAGGAAAAAACGAAACGAACAGCAGTCGACTGGACCATCTGGATGAACCATCCAGATGGACCATCTAGATGGAGCTGCTGGATGGAGAAACGAACAAGGCCTAAGTGGAAATGTTTATCCAGTTCCGTCTTAAGCGCGTATTTTTTTTTTCTACTTATTTTTCTTATAATAATTTATTCGTCTAATTTTCTATTTATAAAAAATTTACAGTGTAAAGTTTGATTTGTAGCCTTCAATCTTACAGACGACTATCTGTTTGGAAGTGTTGCAGTCAGTTGAAATGATTAATTTTGGCGTAAGACATGCCATTTATTTTATTTTCTACCGTCTCAAGGCAATGATTATAATCGCCACGAACATATGCGATTTAGAACAAAAGAGACGATTGAAAAACTTTTGTAGTCTTTGTTTCAATTGATTAGCTTAGCTTCCCGTTTATTTTAAATTTATTTGTTTTAACTTTTATTATTTACTCACTAAGCTACTATTAGTTAGTTGAAAAAAAAAAGCTACTAGTATTAGTTAAACCCAATATTGAATCGCTATCTCTTAGCTCACTGCTTTATCACCTGTTATCTCGTACCCTTTCTCTTTTTGTCATCTGATAATACTAATAAGTTGTTGAAAACGTTACGAAACTACAAAAGGCTGGATCAGGGCAGATCAAACTGCAAAAGGGAGAAAAATTAACCGAGAAAACTCTTCTCTCCATCTCTTATTTTTGAATGTAATGTCAATTTAAATTCAAAGAAAAAACCAACGTTTATACAACCAGTGTCAGAGAGATTGAATTTGAAATAAATTTGAAAGAAAATTTATAGAACGAGGCTGAATTGAAATTGTTGCTTAAAACCAGACTCGAAGTCCTGAATTATCTCCATCTCAAATAAACTTTACAGCCAAAAAAGCATAGCTAGAAGCTACATATAATTGTCGACGATCCTACATCATAACACTAGCTAGGAGCCATCGATTTTACCCTTTCTTACCGCATGCCTTTTTCCATAATCGTACAAAATTGCAGTCGAAATTATAATAATCGGATTCTTAACTTAACATAAATTTTGGCTAAACAAAATAAGTTGACCAACAAATTTTTCTTTTTTTGGCCAATTGTTTTATGTTGTATTAAGAATATAAGAATATTTTGAACATATTGAACGATTTAAGCAACAGATATATGGAGCAGACTGAAACACCCTAACCCCTTTTGTATATATATTTGATTGATCTCCCAAGAAAATACTCTATTATAAATTGTATAAATCTCCAGAAAAAGTTTTTCTCCTTTGTTTCCTCATCCAAAGATACAGTCTGATTCAGATTCGTAAAACATTTTCCTAATATTCTCGTTTTGCAAATCGGTGATACTTAGCTTAGAAACAAAGTAATGATTAGACAACAAAATGTATTATAAACGCTTCAATGCATTAAAAAAAATGTATAGAGAAGAAGATCATCAAGCACAAACCAAAATAAATAAATAAAGCCTAGTGAAAATAGAAGGGAAAGTGAAGTTTGAAATAAACAATGCAGCAGAAATCTAAAAGGTGGAACACATGATCAAGATTCTTCAGTTTGTGTTTTTTTTTATGGCGTTCAAGTTTCTTCCTTCGGTTTCTTCAAGAGCAAGTTTGAGAGACCATTGGTCAATGCAGAGGATGAGACCAAAGATGCTCTGAGAATGTTGATTAGCTGCAACAGAAGCAAGATGAAGAAAATTTAAAACAATCATACTAAGGTAAAAAGGATATACATATACCAAAGCAGAGATAGAAAAAGAAAAGCATATTCACCTCTGCCCTAGAAATGGTAAGCTGATGCTCCTCGAGATCACTAATGTTTACCTGCATTTTCTTCACTAAGCTAATGGTCGAAGAAGAATTCATTGGAGTAATAATCAGATCATTAGACACGATGAACTTTGTGTTTTTCTTCATAAACCCAGTACCACATCCCGATGAAGTTCCAGGATTTACTTTTGGATTATTTGGAAGCACTTTCACAATTCCGTCACCTAGTAACAGCAACTCATCATACCATTGGACCTCCCTGGCGAATTCGCAAAACGAAATTTGGTGACGATCTCGAGGAATATAGCATTCATACACAAGTGATGGGGAAGGGAGAAAGCCAAATAGATTGTTGTTAGTGCAACTATAATAATCAGGAATTTGATAAAAATTGGAAGCTGAGGCTCTTCTACACGGGCTTCTGCACAAGTTTCCGACACATCCCAAAATGGTATTGTCATTAGACAATGAGCAGGCAAACTCAAGAGGGAAGATCAGAAAACTGAGAAGAGAATCAATGACGTCTTCATTGCACTCGGCGTAAAGAATCTCCCTATCGGACTTTCTAACAAAAACTTTCACAGAATACACGCTGCTTGGTTCTACACTTGCCGAGTTTTGAACAGGCGTGGATAGCATTTGCAGGTTCCTTGTAATGCAAGGTTGCCGAAGGAATGCACATGTTAAGGGAGTTTCCGAAGAGAAAAAACACCCTAAAAGAGTCAGCACCTAGATTTAGACAAGATAAGATGTCAATCAAGAGCTTTTTTTAACGATAATGAGGCAAACTAACGAAGATAAGAAGCCAAAGTACCTCTTCGAACCCAACGTCAAGTAGGGTTTCTTGCAGATCACTAAAATCTAGGTACCCTAGATCATTAAGAACTTTCATGATAACACCAATAGAGTTCACTGACACGTTCAGATCGTCAGTCACAATGAATGAGGATCTGCAATTGACAAACACTCCATCTGCACAATCTCCTATCACTTCTCCAACATCTTTAGTTAGGATGAACATATCAGTGCTCATGGAATGTCCACAACTACATTTTGAGGTTTCAAAGTTGCTGTATTCCTTGCTGCAGCAAGGCTCATCAACATTAAAGAACTCTGAGCACATAAAGAACTTTGTGGCATCAGAATCACCCATGTTCAGCTTGAGTCTTCTACGATGAATATCCTTAGAACTCTTCAGAGACAGTAACATACTCTTGCAAGCTTCAGTCTCAAAATGTTCGATGCCCATATCTGCAACACTTCTGTTATCAAGCTAGGACTGTCAGCAGATTTTCATTCTCAAGCAATCTAGCAATTTTACCCATTGGGAGAGTTAAAAGACTGATGAGCACATCAACAAAATCCTGATCTGCCTCAGCCATAACAACTTTGTTTCTCTTCTCATCAATGAGAAGTTTCAAGCTAAACTTTGCAATTTTAGCCATTGGAGGCTTAGGAAAACGAATAAAATCAGAAAAAAAATAAAGAAACGAAAAGAAGAAAAATCAACTAAGACTAGATATTCATAGAGGATGATCTGTGCCTATATAAAGAAGAAACCAGTGGCTATGAAACTGAAGAGGCTTCAAAACGGTAAATGAATATAATGAACTCGAGGAGCCATAATCCTTTAAGCTTCCTCGTGAATTTGGAATAGAATTTCCCAAGAAAATAAATCGGTTGATATTCCCTGTAAAAGTTTACACTGTTAACTGTAAAGGCTTCCGACTTGTAAACACAAGTCATGGGAAATAGCAAAAGATTTAATTTCTTGTAATAAATAGGCCATTTTTTTTGTTGTCTCCGCGTGATTTCATCTTTATAATACAACTCATGTAAATGCAAACTGAACACACAAAAGCAAAAGCTATATACTTAAACAATCAAAAGTTCAGTCGATTTGGTTAAGACTCATTAGGTGATCCACAAAATGTCCCAAATAATGATTGTACCAGTATTCAATCTTCGTCATTACGACCTCTTTGTACCTTGAGAGCCTAAGACTACAGTTTCTCTCTATACCTCAAATTGTTACGAGAATGAAATCACACACAACCAAAGTACGAAACCGATGTCTAGAAGATTATCATCAATATAATGTATCAGAAGTTCAATACCGACTTCGATATAACCACAACTTTAAAAACATTTCAGACAAAGTTCACATTTATTACTCGAAACGTTTTTATTCCTGATAGAAGCAAATCACAAATGGATATGCTCTTTAAGCAGAAGTCGATCCAGTGGTTGCAGCGAGAGCTCCAGCTTCAGTTAACAGAGCAACCAACTTATCGTCTTTGTGCAGGTTGGTTATTGCTACAAAACAATGAAATCACAAGATTTGGTTTAGAGGAAACGAAAGGAAAAATCAGAAAATCTTTTAAGAAAAAAATCAAAAACACAGAGTTGTGCTCTAGTTGTCTTACTATCGCAGCCACCGATGTGTTTTCCTCCTATAAACACATTAGGCACAGTGCGTTGTCCTGTCCATTCTGCAAGAGCTGATTGAACTTGGCTACCATCACCTATATCATAACAACAGCAATGAACAAAGCATGAGTCTAAAATCAAAGTAATGTACCCAACTACCCATTGAGTGTAATGATCCCAGAAATCTATACTTGAATCAAAACATAACTCGAATCTTTAGAGAAAATAGAGAAATATTTCGATGATGAAGGGCTCGTGAACAAAACCTATATGAGGATCAAACCAAAGACCTTAACTCTCAGAGAATTCAGAGATCCATTCGACAGTTAGTTCATGAACAAAACCTATACTTGGATTGGACTAAAAAAACCTAAACACAAATCTCTTCTAGGGAAAACAGAGAAACTTTCTACGGTGGTATCATGAACAAAACATATACAAGAAAGCAAGGACCATACAATTTAACCAAAACTTAGATGTCAGAGAAAGCAGAGAAACTTCCTACAGCGAGTTCATGAACAAAGCCTATACTTGAACCAATAACGTAAACATGAATCTCTAGGTAAAATATAAGGCAAGGGAACAACCACAACTCGAGTGTAGATCAAACACAGACAAAACCTTTATCTAGATCAAACAAAAACCCAAACTAGAGTCTAGGTACAAAAGCAAGAGGACAACAAAAACTTTCTGAAAAACATTGAAAACAGAGAAACATTCGATGAAGTGGCTACTCGTGAACGAAACCCATGACTAGGACCATATAAAAACCTAAACTTGAATGTCAGAGAAACTCTCTTTATAGTGGTTTCGTGAATAAAAACCTAAACTTTAGCTCAAACAAAAACCAAAAACTCGAATCTCAAATACACAAACAAGAGAACAATCATTCAGAACGAAACCCATTATTAGGACCATACAAAAACCTAAACTTTAATGTCAGAGAAAGCAAAACAAACTCTCTTTATAATGGTTTCTTGAAAAAAACCTAACCTTTAGCTCAAACAAAAACAAACAAGCAAGAGAACAATCACTCAGAACGAAAAACAGTAATAAGTGAAAATGAAATTATAACTGAAAATAAATGATTTGAGTATTACTTTCTTTGTCGAGCTCAATGGCAATGAATTTAGCCTTCAATTGTTTCAAAAGGTCCTTCACCTTCACACAGTATGGACAATACGACTTGCTGCAAATTCCATAAAGAAAACCGATCAGACTCCCTTTGGTACACAAAACCGTCTAAATACATCCATGTAAACATGCACATAATCAAAAGCCATATATATACAGAAGCATAGACTCCGATTCCAAGACACCAATATGGTTCACAAACAAAACATACATAATTCAAGAAAAATGGAGAATTCGAGAAAAGAGAGAGAGAAGAGACCTGAAAACAACGACGTCATTGCTGGAAACAATCTCTTTAGCCTTCTGCATCGCCATTTTTTACTTCTTCGAGATTAGATTAAGACAACCTTAAAATTCGCTTTCTTGGTTTCGATCTTGTTTTTGTAAGGAGAAGGGAATGATGGAGTCTTGTAAGGAAGAAGCGAATCTGTTCGCTTTATAAAAACGCAGTTTGGTAATCATAACTTATCGGTCAAATAAAAATGAAATTAAATATCAGCCGTCGATTTTGAAACGCCTAATCTTTTTAAAATATTTTATTGGGCTTTTTTTTTGGGCCGCCGTACTTCTAGTTCACGTCGTCAGGTTGGTGTGGAATGTCTGGTTTGGCACGTGTAGAAACATATACCAATACACAGAGTTTCGTAATTATTATTCTTTTAAAAAAAGGAAACAAATATTTATTAAATTAAGGCAAAAAAAAAAAACGTATACATATGCATTTAGAGAGTCGGGAAAAGAATTATGATATATTAGAGAGTCGGAAAAAAACGTATACAAATATATTATTTTTTGTTATATTAATTTTCTTTTTTTCTTTATTTTTCTTATTTTCTTTGCTATATACGTAAATATTCTATTAATCCAATAAAAATTTATTTTATATTATTTTAAAAAATTTAGGTCAATATTGGTATTTTTTTATTATTTTTGATTTATTATCTCAATTTCTATTTCTAATTTTCACTGTATTATAAAATATTATAACTTTTTATTTATTTTATGATTCAAAAATATCAATGCTATTATATTTAATAGATAATATTATATATCAGATATATTTTTTCTATGTTGTTTAAGGAATTGTCTTTCAAATTTCTATATAAATTATGTTTTTTTTTAAAAAAAATTTCAATGTTTACATCAAAATATTAATATTATTACATTTAATAGATAATATTATATCAGATTTTTTTTTAATAGAAGTGTATTTTCATATTCTACTTATATGTTGTTAATAATTGTAATGAGTAGTCTCTCATCCATAATTAGGGTTTTAAACTGGGAGAAAGAAGCACTACTACTACAACACAATACACAAGAAATAGAAGAAGAAATAAAATGTCAAAGAAGATGGGAAAGTGCCTCCCATCGAAGGAGCTTCTTGAAGATCTTTGCATTCGATTTATTCTGAATGTCCCCGAAGAAGATCAACAGTCATTCGAGAGGATTTTGTTTCTTGTGGAGAGTGCTTATTGGTACTATGAAGATAACGCCGTAGAGAAAGATCCGAGGCTAAAGTCGCTGTCCTTTAAAGGGTTTACTTGTCTCTTGTTCAAAAGCTGTGATGTGTTGAGACCTTACGTTGCTCACATTGATGACATATTCAGAGACTTCAATTCTTACAAGAGTCAAGTTCCCGTCGCGGGTGCGATTATCCTCGACGAGACATATGAACGTTGCTTGTTGGTGAAGGGATGGAAAAGATCATCAAGCTGGAGCTTTCCACGCGGGAAGAAGAGTAAGGATGAAGAAGACTATGCTTGTGCTATACGCGAGGTCTTAGAGGAAACCGGGTTTGATGTCTCGACGCTACTGAAGAAAGAAGAATATATTGAGTTTACATTCAGAGGAAAGCAAAGAGTGCGGCTTTACATTGTTGCTGGTTTAAAAGATGATACAGCTTTTGCACCACTAACAAAGAAAGAAATCGGTCAAATCGCATGGCATCGGCTTGATCGGCTTGAACATGGAGTTCCTGGTCTCAAGTTGTACATGGTGGCACCTTTTCTCGCATCGTTAAAGTCGTGGATATCAAAGCATCCGTCTCCTGCAGCACGGAGACCTGACAAGCCCCTTAAAGCACTACTCTGCGTGTGGAATGCAAAGGCAACGACTACGACCAGCTATTTTTTGCGACCAGCTATTTTTTGCACTATCTAGTGTTACTTTCGAATCCACTATCTTCTGAAATATTAATCCATTGTGTATTTTCCAAATGCGCCACGACTACATGTTCCTTTGTCTTGCAGAGAATCTCAATCTTTTTGTATCTTTCACTTACTTTTCAGCTAAATGCCTAAGACTCGAGTTTCTCATAACGTCAAAATGTTACGAGAATGAAATCAATACCAAACTCATATCCATAAGATGATAACATATTGTATCAGAAGTTCAATACCGACTTCGACATAACCACAATTTTAAAACATTCCAGACAACGTTCACAGTTATTACTCAAAACGTTTTTATTCCTGAAAGAAGCAAATCACAAATGGATTTACTCTTTAAGCAGAAGTCGATCCAGTTGTTGCAGCGATAGCTCCAGCTTCAGTTAACAGAGCAACCAACTTACCATCTCTGTGCAGGTTGGTTATTGCTACAAAACAATGAAAATCATAAGCTTTGGTTTTGAGGAAACGAAAGGAAAAATCAGAAAATCATTTAGAAAAATATCGAAACACAGAGTTGTGGTCTAGTTCTCTTACAATCGCAGCCACCGATGTGTTTTCCTCCGATAAACACATTAGGCACAGTGCGTTGTCCTGTCCATTCGGCAAGAGCTGATTGAACTTGGCTACCATCACCTATATTATAACAAGAGCAATGAACAAAGCTTGAGTCTTAGTTCTCTGATAAGTTCATTGAGGGTAATGATCCCAGAGAAAACAAAGAAATTTTCGAGGATAAGTGTTCATAAACAGAGAACTTTTCAATGATGGGCTCGTGAACAAAATCAATCAAACAAAAACCTATAAAGAGCAAAATTTCGATGATGGACTCGTGGAAAAAACCTATACAATCTCCAGAGAAAGAAGAGAAACTCTACAATGAGTTCATGAACAAAACCTATATTTGGAACAAATACCAAAACTCGGATCTCTAGAGAAAGCACAGAAACATTCTACAGAGAGTTCATGGAAAAAACCTATACTTGAATCAATAACCTAAGCATGAATCTCTAGTGAAAAGGGGAAAAAAGTTTCAGCTATGAGCTCGTGGACAAAGGCTAAACTCAAATCTCCAGAGAAAGCAAAGAACTTTCAATAATGGTTTAATGAACAAAAACAGATACTTGGATAAATAACCCAAACTCGAATCTCAGTACACAAGCAAGATAAAAATCAGAACTTTCTCTGAAAACAATAAAAACAAAGAAACTTTCGAACATGTGATCAAGAAGAACAGAACCTACATGTGGTGCAAACAAAAACAGACACTTGGATAAGTAACCTAAACTCAAATCTCGGTACACAAGCAAGAGAACAATCAGAACTTTCGACTATGTGATAAAGAAGAACAGAATCTACCACATTTGGTACAAACAAAAACCTAAACAAGAAAAAAATCATAACTTTCTGAAACAAAACCCTAAACAAGAGAGAGAACTTACAACTTTGGTACAAACAAAAACCTAAACTCAAATCTTAATCACACAAGCAAGACAACATTATACAAACGGTAAACGAAATGAAATGATGATGATAATTGAAGATTATTACTCTCTTTGTCGAGCTCAATGGCCATGAACTTAGCTCCCAACTGCTGTAAAAGATCCTTCACTCTCGCACAATATGGACAATATGACTTGCTGCATAGAGAAAACCACAAGCGCACAATAAACAGATCAGATCACTCAAAACACTAACATACACACAACACAAAACCAAAGACTCCCTTTGGTACATAAATCCGTCTACATTCTTAATCGTATATAACAAAAGGTCACAAACCTATACATATCGAGAGAAACCAACAGAAAGAATGGTTAAGACATGGACCTGAAAACAACGACGGCATTGCTGGACACGATCTCTTTAGCCTTCTCCATCGCCATTTTTTTTCTTCGAGATTAGGTTAAGAAAACCCTAAATTCGCTTTCTTCGTTTCGATCTTGTTTCTAGGAGAAGGAAATGGAAAAGATAGAGAAGCGACTCGGTACGCTTTATAATTGCGAGTCATATCAGCCGTCGATTGGTTTTTTTTTTTGCCAGCAAGGACTAAATCAGCCGTCGATTTTGAAACGGGATATTTATCTGTTCACAATACTTTATTGGGCTTTTTGTTTGGGCCGTCGTTTAATTGTTTTTTTCTCGCTGGCACGTGTAAAGAAAAAGGAAATTAGACATTTTCCCAATTATCCTTTTTTGAATAAAGGAAAATCTGTTGTAAAACAAAAGGAAAGCAGTGATTTTCTAACGAGTATATATAAGAGCACTCGTACTCTCAGACAATACAACAAAAGCAAAATATAATCTGCGATTTAGAGGTTTTAACAAGAAGCAGTGTTGCTCAAGAAAAGTGAGAAAAAAAAATGTCGAAGGTGAGAAACTGTCTCCCGTCGAAGGAGCTTCTTGACAATCTTTACAGTAGATTTGTTTTGAATGGTCCTGAAGAAGATAAACAGTCATTCGAGAGGTTTTTGTTTCTTGTTGAAAGTGCTCATTGGTACTACGAAGACAACGTTGTAGATTACGATCAAACCTAAAGTCGCTGTCCTTGAGGGAGTTTGCTCGTCTCTTATTCAACAACTGTGATGTGTTGAGACCTTACGTTGCTCACATGGATGTCATATTCAGAGACTTCTTCGCTTACAAGTCTCGAATTCCGGTCGCTGGTGCGATTATACTCGATGAGACATACGAACGTTGCTTGCTGGTGAAGGGATGGCAACAATCATCAGGCTGGAGCTTTCCGCGCGGCAAGAAGAGTAACGATGAAGACGACCATGTTTGTGCTATACGCGAGGTCTTTGAGGAAACTGGTTTTGATGTCTCCAAGCTGATAAAGAAAGATGAATATATTGAGTTTACATTCAAAGAAGAGAAAAGAATAAGGCTTTACATTGTCGGCGGTGTGAAAGATGATACAGCTTTTGCGCCACAAACAAAGAAGGAAATTAGTCAGATCGCATGGCATCGGCTTGATGGGCTTGAACAAGGATTTGCTGGTCTCAAATTGTTCATGGTGGAACCTTTTCTCGCACCGTTGAAGTCGTGGATATCAAAGCATCCGTCTCCTGTAGCACAGAGACCTGACAAGGCCCTTAAACCACCACTCTGCGTGTGGACTGCAAAGAAGACAACAACGGAAAGACGCTACAATAACAAACCCTGGAAACGGTCTCAGAAGTTCAACACGTCAGCAATCTTGCCGGCCGTGGAAATTTGTTCTTGAGCTGTCATGTGTATAGTTAGTCGTATAATAGTTAGTGGTTAGTCTAACCCTTTGACATGTTGATACGGTTCTACTTTTCTATTTTCTTTCCTATTTCAAGAAAGAAAAGTTATTGTATACTTTGTGATAGTATATAAAACGAAACTACATTCTTCTTTTTCATAAGCGTTTTTCTTATTAATTTCAGAACAAGTAACATAAGTTACAAAATTCATATATTTATGGAGAATCTAAACTTAGTTATGAACAATCAAAGACTTGGATATTAAAAAAACCAAAACTCAAATATTCAGAGAAAGCAGAGAACATTTCTGAAGTAAATATGGCATCACTCAAGATTCACTACAGTACAGAGTCGTCGATTCATCAAACAGTAGCAGCAAGAGCAGTGAAGACTCTATAAGAGCTCGGAACTGTAAGAACACGATCAAACCACTCGACCTCTCCCCAAATAGATTAATACATTAGAGATGCTTAAAGCCATACAAAAAATTGTATAGAGAAGAAAAGCATCAAGCTCAAACTAAAAATAAATAAAAAAGCCTTCTGAAAAAAAAAAAAAAGTAGATTAGGAAGTGAAGCTTGATATAAATAATGCAGAAATCTAAAAGGTCTATGCCATGATACTGAAAACACAGAGATAGTTGATCAAAATTCTCCAGCTTGTGTTTTTTTATGGCGTTCAAGTTTCTCCTTTTGGTTTCTTCACGAGAAAGTTGGAGAGACCATTGGTGAGTGCAGAGGACGAGACCAAGGAAGCTCTGAGAATGCTGCTGAGCTGCAATAGAATTATGAAGAAGAAAATTTGAAACAGTTATACTTGAGACAAAAAGGATATACCAAAGAAGAAAAAGCAAAAGAATGCTAAATACTACAAGGCATACTCACCTCTGCTCTGGAAATGCTAATCTGATGCTCCTCAAGATCACTGATGTTTACCTGCATCTTCTTCTTTTTTTTTTTTGAATAAATGTTAAATTAATTCAAGAAAAAAAACCCAGTTTTACATTGTCTGTAACTTTGTTTCTTAGATTAAAACTATATAACGAAAGATACACTACAGCTCATATTATGGTCTTGATGCTAACCATTCCGCCATTGCACCTTCATATCTATTGTTTGCAAGAGCTTGAAGAGAGAGAATTCGGTTTCGGACCTGTCTGTCAATGATNTGCAAGAGCTTGAAGAGAGAGAATTCAGTTTCGGACCTGTCTGTCAATGATCTGGGACAAGCGAGTCGGAGAAGTGGG